>JAVJIF010015296.1:0-93655 GCA_038442645.1 Agave tequilana | reverse complement strand
GATTACATCATAATGCATGACGTAAACATCGAAGGAGTCCATCGTTGACCGAGAACAATAGTGTTTCTTGAGGTCAAAATGCAGCAGAACATTCTGATTCCACCCGACCAATTGGTGTAGGCCATGATCCGTCGTTGATGAACATCTCTACCACCAGAAAGTCATCCAATGAACATGGATTTTTCGTCGATGTCACTTCTGGGGTAAGACTGGTGAAGGGAGAATCTGAGACCTTACAGGTGACGTCCTCTTTCCAGTGACCTCCAAGAGGACCATACCCACCACCATATCCACCGCCATACCTACTATGACCATCACGAGCCCGGGGGTACTGTCGGTGCATTATGTCCAACGAAGTCATGATGGATGTCATCAGTCGCGCAAATCCTCGCCTCCCATAAACAGGAGTCGTGACTTCTCCTCCAATGGTTGACCATCGAACAAGTTCGCTGGCTGATATATTCTCCCAAAGGCCCAGCGAATATGCGAAAGGATGATTGAGGCTACCTATGAGAAGTAAAAAACCAGAAGGTTAGAATTCTGAAAAAGAAAGATTGAAGAGCAGACGCGGCTATAGCTGTAAACTTCAGACGCAGGGATGACCCGCACAGAAAGTCAAAATCCTGTTGCGACAGAAACAGACGCGATCGAAGTTGTGGATTTTAGATACACACAGATCTTAACGTGGTCTAGTTTAGACCAGCGTCAAAAATAATTGACGCAAAAGGAACCAGACGTGAAAGTTGCCACATCTTGTTCGAGAAACAGGGTTGCTACATCCAAGTCTGAAGCCCTTGACCAAATTAAAGTTCTTTGAAGTCAACAACCTCAAACGCGAGCTTTATATGCAAAGCTCGCGTCTCACAGTCCAGGTATAGAGTTCATCACACTTGCGTCCAAAGGACTTTAAGTTAGAGTTCAGACTCAGTCAATTCGCGCTTCATCAAGAAATCTAAAAGGCGTGACTTCCAAATAATGGGTACACCAGTCAGACCTCAAAAGAAGGTCAAGAGAGTGAATCTCTTCAAGGGACAGCAAAACCGAAACTCATGTTGGACTGAGTATGTCATGGTGACAATTAATTCCTACCCGCAGAAGAACCCGCTATAGTTGAACTTTCTGCATCAAGGCGCAGGTATAAAAGGTGCTCAGAGGGACGCTTTTTGATCTTGAAATCACTTGACAGTGATAATCTTCAGGAAAGATTAAAGGAAAGCATGTAAACTTTGAGTCTTCGCTATCCATGGAGGTACAGCCCATTGAAGAAGAAGATTAAGTCAAAATGAAGTCCCTTAGAGCGCCTACTCTTAAGGGAAAACAGCCTAAGCAATAAACTGTTAAGGGGGCAAGGCCTATTTATAGGCAACCCATAAGGCCTGTAATTAATGGCGTAAAAATCAGAGCCATCGGCCTTAATTCCCGCACGAACGTCGAAAACCCAATAAAGAGTCGATGCGTGGATTGCCGTTTCGGGAAACGTCAAGGACACGAGTCCCCAATCGTCAACGCCAACTTGGCATTTAAAGATATTAACGTCAAAGCCCAATGAAGAGCTGACACGTGGATTGCCATTTCGGGAAACGTCAGAGGACACGAGTCCCCAATCGTCAACGCCGACTTGGCATTTAAAGATCTAACAAAAATCTTTAAGACGAGCTGCATGTAACGCTTAGGAGGTTGCGTCAAGTATAGATTGAAAGGCCGCGTCCTGAGATTCGCATCCTTTCATAAACCCGAAGGCTGCGTTCCTTTCATTTCTGCTAAGAGACCGCGATCGCGTTTCTGAGAGTGATTCAGAGCTGCGTCTCCTTAGCAAATTGGATCCTGAGTTCGCATTAACTTGAAAGCTACGTTCCGAAGCTTGCGTCCTCAACAGAGAAGGCCTATGTCATTCACGAGGAGCCCAGAACTGCGTCTCCATTGTGAGATGACAGTTTTGTCTTTATCATAAACTCAATACAGCCTAAGTTTGCGCCTTATCAAGAGTCCAGAGACACGTCTCTATTGAGCCAGTGCCGCATCCCCATCAATTGCTGGGATCCATGCATCAGTTTTTGAGGAGCCTACGATCGCGTCTCCACTGCATCCTGACAGGATCAAGGGCCGCATCTATAGATCTGCGTCCTTTCAGGAAGGCCGCGTCCCCTTTATAGAAGAACACAAATTTGCGTTTCCAAACAATGCCCTTTGTCCTTAAGCCAGAGCTACGCCCTTATCAAAAAAAAAGAAGGTTCGCGCGTCTTCCTGATAAGCTTGAACGGCGTCTACAGTAATCACTTAGGCCGCGTCCCCCAGGATCGCATCTCCATTATGAATGGAAATCTCGTCTCGCTCAACAACTCAGTTCAGTCTGAGTTTATTATTCATGGCCGACTATAGAATACATTTTACAAATGGTCAAAGATTACGGTTATGAAAGATTGAGCTCATCTACAGCGAGCAAAAAACTTAAAACAGAGCAAAATTTTGAAGACTTTTATTATTTGATTCAAAAATGGTAAAAGTAATACAGACACTCTTGACAAGTAGAGTGTTCTTTTTAAACAAAAAAAAGGGGGCGAACCATACAAAAAAAGGAGGCTAATAATCTTGCTTCACCAAAGAACGGATTTGTTCCCAGAGACGATGCATTTCGTGCTGACGTGCCTTCTTAGCCTCCATCAGAGCTTGGACCCGTAGCTCCTCCTCAGACAAAAATCTCTTCGCAGCCAGTTGCGCTTGAAGAGACTCCAACCTGGAGGAATGAGCGGAGAGGCTTTCTTCAGCCTGCGTTCTAGCATTTTCCAGCTCCTCCAGCCTTTACCTAGTAGCGGCAAGCTTCTGCTCATTGATCTCGATCAAGGCTTGTGCCCTGGCTATGATAGCTTGAGCAGTGGCAATAACCTGCTCTGCACTCTGTATGACGATTTCAGATTCCTTCGAATCACCAATCAGCCTTTGGTGGTCAGCTTGGAAATGTTTGAGATGGCGGGTCTCTTCAGCTATTTGTTCCTCCATCTCCTTTCGCTCATATTCTTGAGCGGCAAGAAGCTTATTCAGAGTTGTCCGAGCCTCATCTACTGAACCAGCATCTTCCAAAGACTTGAGCTCCCTCAGATGGCTTCCCAGCTGCTCCACCAGCATCAGGCATGCCCTAGCCTGCGAAGGACTCCCAGTATGACCAACGTTCTCGATCTGATTTTCGAGAAGTATTCGGGCAAACTCGAAAGAGCTGCCCCCAGAAAGGATGAGGTCAATACAAGATCTTATGAAAGTAAAAAAATTGTTGCACCATTTGACGTGCCAGCTCTTCCATCATGTCGTTGGTTGGAGATAACCCTGTTGATGTACTCCCGGACCCTCTTTCCACGACAGGGTGAGAGACGGGAGTCAGTTCATCTTGCACAGGAGTGAGGCCGATGATAAGTTCATCAGGTGCTGAAGTAGTCATCAATACTTCCGAGACGGTTATTGTCGTAGCGGCCTCCACTGCGACAGGAGTAACAGCAAACCTTGCGACATCGGGTTCTCCGGTCAAGGTTTGAACTGTACTACCTTCTGCGTCAATGCTTGCCGCAGGATTCTCTACCTAAGCTACTCTAGCACTTTCTGCAAACCACTAAAACGTCAGTAATGACAATAAAAAGGAGAATATTCAATACATCGGTATTCCCTTACCAAGTTGAGGATCTGAAGATGGCGAATTTCTGGATAGGTCGTGTGGGGTTGAGGTCTCCCCGACCCCGATGGTCGCACTTTCTTGAGGCATCCCGGTAATAGGAACCTCAGGGCCCTCTTGCTGGGCAAGCTCTTGAATCATCTCTTCGATATGAGAGGAGGTGGTGGCTTCACTGTCGACAGCCAGCCCTGAAAATCAAAAGTAAATGTCAGAACCCTTCCCTAACTTGAGAAGGAGACGGTTCAAGAAAATAAGGAAAGCACCTTCCGTAGCAGCAATTAGTGCTATCGGTGAAGCCGTCACAGGGTCGCATCCTTGTCTCTCTTCCTCTAAAATATGCAAAATTTTGCTCGTATCAGGAAGAGCGGGTTCATCACCGAAATTAACTTCTTCGCCAGAATAATACCCATGTTCTTCAAACGATGAAGATGACAGTTCAACACAGGCGGGCTCAGCAATCAAGACTTTACTGCTAAGCACCCCAGTAGTAGGACTGGGATCAACAACCATGAAATGGGCATCAATACACTGGGAGACCCAGGCTGTTGCGTCTCAACCCTCTCTTATAAACTGAAGAAGGCCAGGCCGAGTTGAGACCCCTGGGATTTCAACGTCATCCCTCCCTACCAAGTCAACTTCGGGTCGCTCAGCCTCTTCAGCCACGATGGGTTCACCTGCAAATTCTCCTTCTTCTAGGATCATGGGGCCCCTGCTGCATAGACCTCGAGGACGAAGAGGGAGGATCTCCTCTTCCTCTTCCTCCCTCTGCTCCTTAACACTAGAAGGAACTACCTCGGGCATTGAAGCTTCAGCCTCCGATTCTCTCCTAGCCTTCTTCAGGGTAGGCTCACCCTTGGAAGTAGAGCGTGGGAACGTTTGGACACAACCTGCCGACTCTTTTTAATGGGCTGCTCTTTGGGTGTTGCTGCTCTCGGTCCCGTCTCTGTTTCCCCTCCTGTTTCTTTCTCGGCTGCCTGATATCGTCCATACCTCACGCACGTTTGTTGGACTCCAATTTTTCCTTATAAGACGCCTTGATGCTCTTAACGCATTAGGTATTTATTGCGAAACCAGGCATCTTGCTAGCCAGGGAGTACCAAGTACAGAAGCTGAGGCTAGTGTAAACAGTTGGGCGTCTTGTGAGGCGAGCTGAAAACTGCTTTTGTCCCTCAGCCACACTATAATACCATGCCCGAGCATCTTCAAACAAATTTTTGCTGAAGGAGAGATTAGCAATGGGGTTACCGACATATAATTGATCATAGCCGAACTGTCGAGCAAAACGGTTCGGCATATAAGGCTCGATCGTACATGAGTTCCCTTGCTGAAACAGCAGATACCCAGGCCGAATATTTATCAGCCACCAGAAGACTCCCGATGGCAGTCTTGTGAAATCATCTGGTCCCACAAGGTCAGAAAATTATACCCGTAAGATGCACCAGTAATCTCGGGGAAGCAACGGTCGAGATGATAGTTCGAAGCATTCAGAATACATTTCCGAACGTAGAACATGTAATAACAAGACCAGCTTGAGTTCTCCAGCTTCTGCACAAAGGGACAAACCCCTCAGACAGAGGCACCACCTTCATCAGTGAAGGGCAGTGCTTAACGTACCAAGCTACCAAGTATGTATATGGAAGCTCGATCCTGGGGTTGGGGGTCTTTACCCTCGGCCTTCCCTCCGAGTCAACCTCTGGTCTACCCTTGGAGTCGACAATGGCCTCCACTTGGCACAGGCTTTTAAACAGAGCCGTAATCCGCTCTGAATTCTAGCCACCATTGCTGGGAGAAGGGCGATAGACTTTCCATAGGCCAGCAAAATTGCCGGGTATACCACATCGGTGACAACGCTTCAGCCATAGCATAAGAAAGCCCGCCAATATCGCTCGGTCAGAAATGGGAACTCGGGCTTGATGATGAAAACTTTCAAAGATCGTGTCAGGTTTGAAAGTATCCTCATTTGACTCCGTGGTGTATGAGCTTGTAGAGGCATTGATCCACTTAGCAATTTCTTCGTCAGTGCAAGGAGTCAGACTGGTTACTGGGCTATCTTTCTCATTTATACCGTTGAATAGGTAGCTCGCCCAGGACATCTGCTTAATACCCCTGCTCCTCCAGGAGGTTATTTGACCGCAGATGTGGAAGTGACACAACACTTCCCAGTATGTCTCGTATACTTGAGGGCTCTCCTTCTTCAAGAGATGAAGTTCTTCAGAAGTCGGAACGTATTCTTTATAAGGGGCATCTCTTATAACAAGCCCTGAGACTTCATACAGCTCATGAAGAGCGAGCCCCATCTCTCCGACCGGGGTGAAAAATGTGCCCGTCAAAGGATTATAGTGCTCCAGGATGCCATAGAAGTTATGGGAGCTTTGCGGGAGGCCATACTGCACAGCCCTGATCGAGTGGTACAGCCCCACTTGTTCCAGCAGAGCTCCAAGTTCGACAAGGACAAATCCAACCATCTTGCCCCACCAGGATCTGTTGGAAGAATGAACCCACCCGAGCGGGCGGAAGCCGACGGGAAAATCACCCGTGACCTTCATGAACTGGTTGATGAAGGTGGTGCCAAGCTGAGGGTTTCCCCTCTCGGATATTCAGACCTGACCAATCCAGGGAATAAACCAAAGACCTCTTTTCATGGCCGGCAGAGTGTATTTCTTTGGCACCTAGTCTGCCAAGAGAGACACCAGAGACAAATTGGGAAAGATCCCAGTCCATCGCACGATGAACAGACATATGCTGAAGATAAGATAGGGGATACATTCTCTCCATATTGGGAAGAAAGAACCTCTTATTCCCTATCTGACGGAGCCACTTATAATCTCCGTCGTGCAAAATCCTATCTTCCTCGTCGATATCGTCACCAAAGAAGAAAACAGGCTTCCGTAATGGAGTGCGAGAATCTGTCTCAAACAGTCCATCAGAGATAATCTCTCGGAGGGTCATCATAGATTATCTCTGATGGACTGTTTGAGATAGATTCTTGCACTCCATTACGGAAGCATGTTTTCTTCTTTGGTGACGATATCGACGAGGAAGATAGGATTTTGCACGATGGAGATTATAAGTGGCTCCGTCAGATAGGGGATAGGAAGTTCTTTCTTCCCAATATGGAGAAAATGTATCCCCTATCTTATCTTCAGCATATGTCTGTTCATCGTGCGATGGACTGGGATCTTTCCCGATTTGTCTCCGGTGTCTCTCTTGGCAGACTAAGTGCCACAGAAATACACTCTGCCGGCCATGGAAAAGAGGTCTTTGGTTTATTCCCCGGATTGGTCAGGTCTGAATATCCGAGAGGGGAAACCCTTCAGCTCAGCACCACCTTCATCAACTAGTTCATGAAGGTCAGGGTGATTTTCCCGTCGACTTTCGCCCACTCGGGTGGGTTCATTATTCCAACAGATCCTGGTGGGGCAAGATGGTTGGATTTGTCCTTGTCGAACTTGGAGCTCTGCTGGAACAAGTGGGGCTGTACCACTCGATCAGGGCTGTGCAGTATGGCCTCCCGCAAAGCTCCCATAACTTCTATGGCATCCTGGAGCACTATAATCCTTTGACTGGCACATTTTTTATCCCGGTTGGAGAGATGGGGCTCGCTCTTCATGAGCTGTATGAAGTCTCAGGGCTTGTTATGGGAGATGCCCCTTATGAAGAATACGTTCTGACTTCTGAAAAACTTCATCTCTTGAAGAAGGAGAGCCCTCAAGTATACAAGACATATTGGGAAGTGTTGTGCCACTTTCACATCTGTGGTCAAATAACCTCCTGGAGGAACAGGGGTGTTAAGAAGATGTCCTGGGCGAGCTACCTTCAACGGTATAAATGAGAAAGATAGCCTAGTAACCAGTCTGGCTCCTTGCACTGACAAAGAAATTGCTGAGAGGATCAACGCCTCTACAAGCTCTTACACCACGGAGTCAAATGAGGATACTTTCAAACCTGACACGGTCTTTGAAAGTTTTCATCATCAAGCCCGAGTTTCATTTCTGACCGGGCGCTATTGGCGGGCTTTCTTATGCTATGGCTGAAGCGTTGGGTGGTGCCAACATTGCCACATGAAGTAATTGTCGCCGATGTGGTGTACCCAGCGGTTTTGCTGGCCTATGGAAAGTCTATCGCCCTTCTTCCAGCAATGGTGGCTGGAATTCAGAGCGAATTACGGGCTCTGGTTAAAAGCCTGTGCCAAGTGGAGGCCATTGTTGACTCCAAGGGTAGACCAGAGGTTGACTCGGAGGGAAGGCTGAGGGTAAAGACCCCCAACCCCAGGATCAAGCTTCCATATACATACTTGGTGGCTTGGTACGTTATGCACTGCCTTTCACTGATGACGGCGGTGCCTCTGTCTGAGGGATTTGTCCCTTTTGTGCAGAAGCTGGAGAACTCAAGCTGGTCTTGCTATTACATTTCTACGTTCGGAAATGTATTCTGAACGCTTCGAACTATCATCTCGACCGCTGCTTCCCCGAGATTACTTGTGCATCTTACGGGGATAAATTTTCTGACCTTGCGGACCAGATAGCGGACCAGATAATTTCACAAGACTGCCATCGGGAGTCTTCTGGTGGCTGATTAATATTCGGCCTGGGTATCTGCTCTTTTGGCAATGGAACTCATGTACGATCGAGCCTTGTGTGCCGAGCCGTTTTGCTCGACAGTTCGGCTATGATCAATTATATCTCAGTAACCCCAATGCTAATCTCTCCTTCAGCGGTAATTTATTTGAAGGTGCTCGGGCATGGTATTATAGTGTGGCTGGAGGAACAAAAGCTATTTTCAGCTTGCCTCACAAGACGCCCAACTATTACACTAGCCTCAGCCTCTGTACTTGGTACTCCCTGGCTAGCAAGATGCCTGGTTTGTAATAAATACCTCATGCATTAAGAGCATCAAGGCATCTTATAAGGACAAGTTAGAGTCCAACAAACACGCGCGAGGTATGGACGAATATCAGGCAGCCGAGAAAGAAACAGGAGGGGAAACAGAGACGGGACCGAGAGCAGCAGCACCCAAAGAGCAGCCCATTAAAAGAGTCGGCAGGCTGTCTTCAAACGTTCCCCACGGCTCTAGTTCCAAGGGTGAGCCTACCCCAAAGAAGGCTAGGAGAGAATCGGAGACTGAAGCTTCAATGCCCGAGGTAGTTCCTTCTAGTGTTAAGGAGCAGAGGGAGGAAGAGGAAGAGGAAGAGGAGATCCCCCCTCTTCGTCCTCGAGGTCTACGCAATAGGGGCCCCATGATCCTAGAAGAAGGAGAATTTGCAAGTGAACCCATCGTGGCTGAAGAGGCTGAGCGACCCGAAGTTGACTTGGTAGGGAAGGATGATGTTGAAATCTCAGGGGTCTCAACTTAGCCTGGGCCTTCTTCAGTTTATGAGAGAAGGGTTGAGACGCAACAGCCTGGGTCTCCTAGTGTATTGATGCCCACTTCACGGGTTGTTGATCCCAGTCCTACTACTGGGGTGCTTGGTAGTAAAGTCTCGATTGCTGAGCCCGCCTGTGTTGAACTGTTATCTTCATCGTCCGAAGAACATGGGTATTATTCTGACGAAGAAGTTGATTTTGGTGACGAACCCGCTCTTCCTGATACGAGCAAATTTTTGCATATTTCAGAGGAAGAGATACAAGGATGCGACCCTGTGACAGCTTTACTGATAGCAATAATTGCTGCTACCGAAGGTGCTTTCCTTGTTTTCTTGAACCGTCTCCTTCACAAGTTAGGGAAGGGTTTTGACATTTACTTTTGATTTTCAGGGCTAGTTGTCGACAGTGAAGCCACCACCTCCTCTCATATCGAAGAGATGATTCAAGAGCTTGCCCAGCAAGAGGGCCCTGAGGTTCCTATTACCGGGATGACTCAAGAAAGTGCGACCGTCGGGGTCGGGGAGACCTTAACCCCAGACGACGTATCCAGGAATTCGCCATCTCCAGATCCTCAACTTGGTAAGGGAATACCGACATATTGAGTATTCTTCTTTTTATTGTCATTACTGTCATTTTAGTGGTTTGCTAAGAGCGCTGGAGTAGCTCAAGTAGAGAATCCTGTGGCAAGCATTGACGCAGAAGGTAGTACAGTTCAAACCTCGACCGGGGAACTCGATGTCGCAAGGTTTGCTGTTACTCCTGTCGCAGTGGAGGCCGCTACGACAATAACCGTCCCGGAAGTATCAATGACTACTTCAGCACCTGACGAACCTATCATCGGCCTCACTCCTGTGCAAGATGAACTGACTCCCGTCTCTCACCCTGTCGTGGAAAGGGGGTCCGGGAGTACATCAACAGGGTTATCTCCACCAACGACATGATGGAAGAGTTGGCACGTCAAATGGTGCAGCAATTTTTTACTTTCATGAGATCTTGTATTGACCTCATCCTTTCTGGGGGCAGCTCTTTCGAGTTTGCCCGAATACTTCTCGAAAATCAGATCGAGAACGTTGGTCATACCGGGAGTCCTTCGCAGGCTAGGGCATGCCTGATGCTGGTGGAGCAGCTGGGAAGCCATCTGAGGGAGCTCAAGTCTTTGGAAGATGCTAGTTCAGTAAATGAGGCTTGGACAACTCTGAATAAGCTTCTCGCCGCTCAAAAATATGAGCGAAAGGAGATGGAGGAACAAATAGTTGAAGAGACCCGCCATCTCCAGCATTTCCAAGATGACCACCAAGGGCTGATTGGCGATTCGAAGGAATCTGAAATTATCATACAGAGTGCAGAGCAGGTTATTGCCACTGCTCGAGCTACCATAGCCAGGGCACAAGCCTTGATCGAGATCAATGAGCAGAAGCTTGTCGCTGCTAGAAAAAGGTTGGAGGAGCGGGAAAATGCTAGAACGCAGGCTGAAGAAAGCCTCTCCGCTCATTCCTCCAGGTTGGAGTCTCTTCAAGCGCAACTGGCTGCGAAGAGATTTTTGTCTGAGGAGGAGCTGCGGGTCCAAGCTCTGATGGAGGCTGAGAAGGCACGTCAGCACGAAATGCATCATCTCCGGGAACAAATCCGTTCTTTGACGAAGCAAGATTATTAGCCTCCTTCTTTTTGTATGGTTCGCCCCCACTTTTTTTTGTTTAAAAAGAACACTCTACTTGTCAAGAGTGTCTGTATTACTTTTATCATTTTTGAATCAAATAATAAAAGTCTTCAAAATTTTGCTTTGTTTCAAGTTTTTTGCTCGCTGTAGATGAGCTCAATCTTTCATAACCGTAGTCTTTGACCGTTTGTAAAACGTATTCTGTAGTCGGCCATGAATAATAAACTTAGACTGAACTAAGTTCTTGAGCGAGACGCGGTTTTCATTCATAATGGAGACGTGGTCCTCGGGGACGCGGCCTTAAGTGATTACTGCAGACGCCGTTCAAGCTTATCAAAGAAGACGCGCGAACCTTCTTTTTTTTTGGATAAGGGCGCAGCTCTGGCTTAAGGACAAAAGGGCGTTGTTCGAAAATGTAAATTTGTGTTCTTCTATAAAGGGGACGCGGCCTTCCTGAAAGGATGCAGATCTATGACATGGCCCTTGATCCAGTTAGGATGCAGTGGAGACGCGATCTTAGGCTCCTCAAAAACTGATGCATGGATACCAGCTAATTTATGGGGACGCGGCATTGGCTCAATAGAGACGTGCCTCTGGACCCTTGATAAGGCGCAAACTCAGGCTGTATTGAGTTTATGATAAAGACACAACTGTCATCTCATAATGGAGACGCAGTTTCAGGCTCCTCATGAATGACATAGGCCTTCTCTGTTGAGGACGCAAGCTTCGGAACGTAGCTTTCAAGTTAATGCGGACTCAGGATCCAATTCGCTGAGGAGACGTGGCTCTGAATCACTCTCAGAAATGCGATCGCGGGTCTCTTAGCAGAAATGAAAGGAACGCAGCCTTCGGGTTTATGAAAGGACACGGATCTCAGGACGTGACCTTTCTATCTGTGCTTGATGCAACCTCCTAAGCGTTTCATGCAGCTCGTCTTAAAGATTTTTGTTAGATCTTTAAATGCCAAGTCGGCGTTGACGATTGGGGACTCGTGTCCTCCGACGTTTCACGAAACGGCAATCCACGCGTCAGCTCTTCATTGGGCTTTGACGTTAATATCTTTAAATGCCAAGTCGGCGTTGATGGTTGGGGACTCGCATCCTTGACGTTTCCCGAAACGGCAATCCACGCGTCGGCTCTTTATTGGGCTTCGACGTTCGTACGGGAATTAAGGCCAATGGCTCTGATTTTTACGCCATTAATTACAGGCCTTATGGGTTGCCTATAAATAGGCCTTACCCCCTTAACAGTCCATTGCTTAGATTGTTTCCCTTAAGAGCAGGCGCTCTAAGGGACTTCATCTTGACTTAATCTTCTTCTTCAATGGGATGTACCCCCATGGATAGCGAAGACTCAAAGCTTATATGCTTTCCTTTAATCTTTCCTGAAGATTATCACTGTCAAGTGATTTCAAGATCAAAAAGTGTCTTTCTGAGCACCTTTTATACCCGCGCCTTGATGCAAAAAGTTCAACCTCTAGCTGGTTCTTCTGCGGGTAGGAATTAATTGTCACCATGACATACTTAGCCCAACATGAGTTTCTGTTTTGTTGTCCCTTTGAGAGATTCACTCTCTTGACCTTCTCTTGAGGTCTGACTGGTGTACCCATTATTTGGAAGTCACCCCTTTTAGATTTCTTAATGAAGCGTGAATTAACTGAGTCTGAACTCTAACTTAAAGTCCTTTGGACGCAAGTGTGATGAACTCTGTACCTGGACTGTGAGACGTGAGCTTTGCATATAGAGCTCGCGTTTGACGTTGTTGACTTCAAAGAACTTTAATTCTGGTCAAGGGCTTCAAACTTGGATGTAGCAACCATTGTTTCTCGAACAAGAATGTGGAAACTTTCGCATCTGGTTCCTTTTGCGTCAATTATTTTGGATGCGGGTCTAACACTAGACCGCGTTCAGATCTATGTGTATCTAAAATCCACAACTTCGATCGTGTCTGTTTCTGTTGCAACAGGATTTTGACTTTCTGCGCGGGTCATCCCTGCGTCTGAAGTTTACAGCTATAGCCGCGTCTGCTCTTCAATCTTTTTATTTCAGAATTCTAACCTTCTGGTTTTTACTTCTCACAGGTAGCCTCAATCATCCTTTCACATATTCGCTGGGCCCTTGGGAGAATATATCGGCCAGCGAACTTGTTCGATGGTCGACCATTGGAGGAGAAGTCACGGCTCCTGTTTATGGGAGGTGAGGATTTGCGCGACTGATGACATCCGTCAAGACTTCATTGGACATAATGCACCGACAGTACCCCTGGGCTCGTGATGGTCACAGTGGGTATGGCGGTGGATATGGTGGTGGGTATGGTCCTCTTGCAGGTCACTGGAAAGAGGACGTCATCTGTAAGGTCTCGGATTCTCCCTTCACCAGTCTTACCCTAGAAGTGACATCGATGAAAAATCCATGTTCATTAGATGACTTTCTGGTGGTAGAGATGTTCATCAACGAAGGATCATGGCCTACACCAGTTGGTTGGGTGAAATTAGAAGGTTCTGCTGCATTTCGACCTCAAGAAACACCATTGTTCTCGGTCAACGATGGACTCCTTCGATGTTTACGTCATGCATTATGATGTAATCAGCATCCGATCGTTACAATAGTGCTCAGCCCTTCTTTGGCGCTCGTCCAAACATCTTGTATTTGGAGTGGTGAAAATGCTTCAGGGAGTGAGTGCAACCTTATACTGAGAGAGGGACTTATTTGTAATCCTGTATTGTAACACTCAATCTTATTGTATAAGAGAGCGTTTTATATCACTTTCATATGTCTGGACATAAATAAAAGCTACACTTTTTTCCTTGGCTTCTTCTATTGTCTTGAATTCCTTTTTTGTATTGAAAATTAGATGAATAGAAGTAAAGGATCTTTGGCTAGCTAAAAATATGATAATACTTCTAACGAGTCAAAGTTTGTAAGAAAATCCTGTTTCAGGAAATTCAACAATGATGTCAGAGGTGTGATATTAACTTGATAGGAATAAGATAATTCTTGTGGACTTGCCAATCTATAAATGAGAATGACAAGTGGAATTTGTACCCCCAGGGAGGATGAGTTTTCATCAGAGGTTCGGTGTTAACTTGACTAAGACTCGGTTGGAGATTTAATGAAAACACTGTTAACGGTGTAATGTTAACCTAACAATATTTTAAGTGGATTTGTTATTCTGTTGACGAGAATAACAAGTGAGACTAGACTCACGGGGAATCTAGGAGGACTTTTTCCATTAGAGGTGTGATATTAACTTAACGGGTTAAATAAAGTCTTGTTAGAAGTATGATGTTAACTCGACAAGGGTGTGAGTCAGGGGTGTGATATTAACTTAACTCAAGAGTGTTCCAGCTTCATTTGAGAAAACTGAAAGTGTCACTGTCATAGGTGTAATGTTTAACTTGACAGCGAGGGTAATGCTAGAGGTATAATTTCGAACTTGGTATTGGTCATCTCGACTTTGACAAGGAAGTCTGAGGGAAAGTCATGGCCATAGGTGTATTGTTGAACTTAGCAATGACCTGGATGCTAAAGGTGTAATGTTAAACTTAGCATCGCTCATTTCAGCTTCGATACGAAGTCTGAGGGAAAGTGACTGTCAGAGGTTTAGTATTGAACTTGGCAGCAATTTAATCACTGTTAGAAGTGTAATGTGAAACTTAACAGTAATTTGTCAGAGGTGTGGTATTAACTTGACAGAAATTGGCTCGAGATAGGAGCAATTTGAGGACCTGTCTTTCTACTGATGAGAAGTGACAAGTAGAATTTAAAATGTCAGAGGTGCAATGTTAAACTTGACAGTGATTGATTTGCGATATAAGCAATTTTGAAGGCTTATCATTCTATTGATGAGAGTTGACAAGTGAAGTTGGAAGTGTCAGAGGTGTAGTGTTAACTTGACAAATATGACGACGCGCTACTCCATCTAGAGCTGAGACAAGTAAGATTTGCACTTACTAGGGAGTATTGAGATTTTTCATTGCCAGAAGTATAATGTTAACGTAGCAGTGACTGTATTTTATGGACTTACCATTCCGTGTATGAGAATTGGTAAGAGATTTTGGAGGAGGGAGTGGGACCAAGTCTACTTAGGATTTTTAGCAAACCCTCAGCTATCAATGGATTTGTGTGCCTTTACCAACTACCATTTGAGTTAGGCTAGCCATGCTATTCCCCTCAGCATGATGAGTTGTCGAAGACTTATGTTGGGCTTAGAAGCCAACATTTTCCTCTGTCCTTAGCCGCCGGAGGCGTCAGACGTTAATGAAGGTAGAAATACAACCCAAGTTCCGCCTTTTGTTGCTTTCTTAATATGTGCATCATACATCACGGTGCAGTTAGTGCTCAATTAGCTTGTCACTGGTCTATCGTGATGTGACCTAGTAAAGGAAAGAAGCTTTTCTTGGATCTGGAGTTTTGATCAGAGGTGTAATATTAACTTGATCAGAGGAAAAGTACTATTCAAGGAAAGTACTTCTTCAAGAATCTGCCGTTGATCGGCATCATGAGTGTATCGCCATTTGAAGTTATGAAGCGATATGCTCTATTTGAGTAGACTGACTCTACTACAAATGGTCCTTCCCATTTGGGTTGGAATTTTCCTTTTGTCTTATGTGTCATCACCATAGGTCTTCTGACGGCTAAGACAAGGTCACCTTTCTTGAAAGTTCGCGCCTTAACTTTCTTGTTGAAGGCTCTGGTAATCCGGGCTTGGTAGAGCTCGATCTATTATTAGGCATGCAGACGTTTATCAGCTAAGGCTTCCAATTCTTGGAGTCGCAGTCGATGCTTCTCCTCCTTTTTCATCTCTGTTGTCAAGACGACGCATAGAGATGGAATTTGGATTTCTAGTGAAAGCACGGCTTCACACCCATATACCAAAGAAAATGGCATAGCTTTAGTTGGGGTTCGAACAGTTGTGCGATAGGCCCATAAGCATTCACCTAACTTGTCGTTCTAGTCACGCTGACTTTTCGAGACGAATTTCTTGAGAAGCTTGCCAATGGTCTTGTTGAAAGCTTCTGCGAGACCATTAGCAGCGGGGTAGTATACCGTTGAGGACACACTCTGGATTCTGAACTTAATGCAGAACATCTAGAAAGCCTGACTGACGAACTGGGGTCCATTGTCATGGACGATTCGCCGAGGTACACCAAAACGGTAGATGACGTGATGTTTAACGAATTTGATCACATCAGATGACTTTACCTCCTTCAAAGGAATGGCCTCAGCCCATTTAAAGAAGTAATCGGTTATGGCTAAAATGAACCGATGTCCTTTTCATGATGGTGGGCTGATAGGGCCAACTACGTCCATGCCCCACATCTCAAATGGCCAGGTAGAAGTTATAGAGTGGAGGTATCCTGTTGCTTGATGGATAAAATCACCATGCACTTGGCAGGCGTGACATCTTTTAGCAAAGGTGATAGCGTCAGTGATCATCTTAGGCCAATAATATCCCAACCTTTGGAGTCGATTCCCAAGTTTGGGCCAGGTTGATGGGCTCCACACATGCCGTCATGGGCTTCTTTCAATACCTCCTGTGCCTCCTTCTGTGATAGGCAGCGAAGCAAGATCTCGTCATGCGATCGACGATACAATGTTCGTGTGATCGCATTATAGTAGAATTTGGGGGCTTTCCTTCTAATGGCAGCCGCTTCTTTGGTATCATCAGGCAGGATGCCGTACAAGACATAATCAATGTATGGGAATCGCCAGTCTCTAGGCTCTGGGCCGGTTGACGACTCAAGAGCTTCTTTGACTTGACAGTTCCTTATCGGCTTCGGGTAATCTTCAGAAGCAATTCTTGGGCAATACAGGTCGTGGCTGTGGACAAGTATTTTCTCTACTACTCCAGCTGGAAGGGCTAAAGAGACAGCAAGAGACGCCAGTGCATCTGCATGCGCATTTTGCTTGCGTGGTACATGGTCGATGTAAAAGTTTATGAACTTCTCGGCCATGTGGACAGTTGCGTTGTAATAGGGTACTAAATCTTCATGTCTGACTTCGTACTCCCCACGAACTTGGTTGACGATAAGTTTAGAGTCACCACATGCCTCGAGATTTTTAACGCCAATCTCATCAGCGAGTTGCATTCCAATCAAAAGGGCATTGTACTCCGCTACATTGTTGGAATAAGGCTCGGTTAATGAGACGGCTCGAGGAATCACATAGTTCTGTGGGGAGACGAGTACTACCCCTACTCCTGCTATGATATGTCCTTTCGGGCCTGTTCTCGATGCACCGTCAAAGAAAAGTTGCCACACTTGTCTTTCAAAAGATGTCTGGGTCAGGCAGACTTCAGCGACCTCGTTTGGGAGATCCTCATAAAGTTCAGTTGCCCTCGAATCTGGATGCTCAGCCAGAAAATCTGCCACCGCTTGTCCCTTCACGGCTTTTTGTGGTAAAAAGCGCATTTTATATTGGGATAGCAGTATGGCCCATTTTGCTAATCGGCCGTTTAACGATGATGGCTTTGTCATGAGTAACCTCAAGGGGTTAACCTTTGATATGACGTTTATAGTTTGGCCTATCAAATAGTGTCGCGTTTTCTGAACAGCGAACACCAATACCAAACATTCCTTCTCGATCGGGTTGTATCGATGTTCGGCCCTGATCATGGTTCTACTCAAATAATAGATTGCTTGTTCGCGTCCTTGATCATTGTTCTGGGCTAGTAAACCTCCTAAAGAATGATCTATTACTCGGACGTATATTAGGAAAGGTTTTCTGGACACCAGAGCTATAAGGACTGGTGGTTGTGTGAGGTACTATTTAATTTCCTCAAACGCTTGTTGGCAAGCATTATCCCAAATGAACGAGACACCCTTTTTCATTAATTTGGTAAAGGGTTGGCATCTTTCGGAGAGATTTGAGATGAACCTTCAGATGTATGCCAATCGTCCTTGCAATCTCCTGAGTTCTCTGAGATTCTGTGGAGGTTGCATCTCCGGAACGGCGCGAACTTTTTCCGGGTCCAAATGAATTCCTGTGGAAGTTACGACAAACCCTAGGAATTTGCCGCTGGCTACCCCTAGGAAGGATTTGGTGGGGTTCATCTTCAACTGATGGGTCCGCATAATGTCAAAGATAGCCTTTAAATCGGCTATGTGATCACCTTTGGCGCGGCTTTTTACTGCAATGTCGTTAACATAGCATTCCACCGTTTTGCGCATGTGTTCGTGGAAAATGGCGTTCATGGCCCTCTGATATGTCGCCCCCGCATTCTTTAGTCCGAAGGGCATGATGGTGTAGCAGTATACCCCCAGTGGTGTCCTGAAAGAGGTATGTTTTTCATCATCATGATACATTTTGATTAGGTTATACCCTGAGAATCCATCCATGAAGGACATTCGCTCGAATCCACACGTATTGTCAATCATGACATCCGTTGAAAGTGAGAATTCGTCCTTGGAACAGGCCTCGTTTAGATCGCGAAAATCAATATTCTTTTTGGCAACGGGGACGATATTGGCTACCCAATCAGGATGTTGTTCTTCCCTGATGAAGCCAGAGTCTATAAGTTTTTTGACTTCTGACTGAATTGCCTCCATTACTTCTGGACGGAACCGTCGCTGCTGTTGTTTGACAGGCTTTACGTCCGAATTAATGTTGAGGTGATGCATAGCCACTCGAGGATCAAATCCAGGCATGTCCTCATAATTCCAGGCGAAAACATCTATATATTCTCACACAAGAGATATTAAATCCTCTTTCTCAGAGGGAAACAGGCTTTCGCTTATAAAGATGGGCTTAGGATTAGCCTCATCTCCTAGCTTAATCTGAGCAACCTTATCCTCCGTGGGTGGCTCGCGCTGTTCAAAGCGAGTATCCCAAAGAGCATTAAGTGATTGATCCAAAGATCTGTATCAGATTGGATTATTTCTTCATTTCTGTCTTCTAGGTGGCTTGTTGAAACCATATTCACTGAAAGTTCCATGAAGATGTTGCCGATACTAACATCTGACTCACACGATGACGTGCCCGATGAGTAATTATGGCATAATGACTCTTCAGACTCAGAGGCTGATGGGATCGGAGTTGACACATAGCCCAACCCCCTACGAGTCTGATGATAATAATCAGGGGTTTTCCCTTTTGGCACAAAAGATCAGAGTAGTATTCTCCTTCCTTTGTCGAAATTCAACCCTGGACCATTTGTCAGATCATACCCCATGCTTTCCATCATTCTGAGTGCATTTGGCTCATAATGACCAAACTGAGGGGGTTCTTTCTCGCTTTCTGATTCTTCACGGGACATCGGTTCGGATTTAGTTCATCCGAAAAGAATTGATTTTTGGCCTTTCTGTCTTGCTGGAACCATGAATACTGATTCTTGCGCATCACCGGCATCTTGGTATGTTTCGAAGGATGACTTCACTGGTACATGTAATGATGTCAAAGCATCGATTGCCGATCAGGCGTCATTATCCACTTCAGTACTAGTGTCTGACGGCACTGAATCAGAAGCGAACACAAAAAAAATAAGCCAAATCTAATTCTTCATTATATACCATCCGCCTACATCATTGGCGGGGTTATCAACATCGAGCTTTTCAATGCTCGTTACAAGTGGATCTAGGTCCCACACGCACTCTTCTTTTTCCGGCTCGCTGTCCGCTTCATTACCAGAGTCTGGATCCTCTGGTTGTGGGATTTCATTTGTTTCCACAGAGTCCTGATACAGGAGAGAGTCTGTGAAATAGTTCTCGACTCCCTTGAATGAATGCCTTTCGGCAATCAACGTTCGTACCTTTTCACTCCCGTCGTTGTATTTCATGACTTGGTGGAGAGTGGAGGGAACGATAGAATTACGATGAATCCATGGTCGTCTCAGCAACAAATTGTATGAGGTGTTGGCATCGATCACGTAGCATGTCACTTCCGACTTTAAGTCCCCAATTTGGCATTTGAGCTTGATCTTCCCCATTGGATGGGTACCATTGGCATTGAACCCATAAATGGTAGTCTGGGTGGCTCAACCGGTGAGTAGGAATCCCTAAATGTTGCATGACCCGGTGAGGCATAATGCTCAATGCGGACCCTGGATCGACCTGAATGCGGCTTACTTCGGATGAACCAATGTACCTTGTGAAGTATAGGGGTCGATCATGTCTCCCCTTAACCTGCATATCATCTGCCGTGAAGGTGATGCAGGGAGCATTTTGGGAGGCATGGAGGCAATCTTCTACATCTTCCTCCTGTGGTCCAACTGGTACCTGGGTCATGAAAACCTCAGCATTAGCTAGAGCCTCTCTTAAAGCTTCTCTGGTTGACTTTGATAGCCTCAGGAGCTCGTAAAGAGTGATTCGGGCTGGGATATTAACCAGTTGAGTCAGGACGTCAAAGCGGTAAGGTGTTGTGGATCCTTTCGCGATGTCTTTTGAGAGAGCTTTGAAAAACTGAAGCTCTTTCTGTCTCTCCACGGGTTGTTTTGTGGAGGGGTTGGCTGACTCTGTAGCGGGTTTTGGAGGAGTTGGCACTATTTCGTCATACTTTTTCAAATATGACAAACCCGAACGAGTTTCCACCACAAGTTGGTTGGGTTCTGCAGTGAGAACTATTGTTTCCTCTTCTAAATGAGTCAGTGAGGGAATATCAATTTTCGCTTCTCAGGAAGAAGCGCACACCACATTACAGGACGAAGCTTTCGCTTGCCTTTGGACATTCTGCTGGTAACAGTGGTCCATTGCTGGCCGTCCACAAGGTCGGATGAACCCACATAACTTCTTGCTGAGGTGTGGGAATAGGTACAAGACCCTTCTCTTGTTGATGGTGAGGTCTATATTGATCATTCTTAGCTCCCCTCTTGGGATGGGGACTACTCCAGAGGGTGTTGGAGGTTGTCTTCCAAACTGGAGGAATGATGTCATATTGGCCGTCACTTTTTTCTACTCTGGACGGAGTTTTAATACCTCTGCGTCAATCAAGCCTGAAGGATATCTTTGAAGACATAACAGCTCTTGGTGGGGTGTCCCAGTATCCTATGATACAGGCAGTAGTTAGGATTATCGGTTTTACCGACTTCTTCAGGGCGTCTACCTTCAGGAAGCTTCAGTATGTTGCTCTTGGTAAGTAACTTGAACAGCGAGTCAACATGTTCGTCCCTGAAGGAATACTGCTTGCTGGCGCGCGGCTGACTTGAAGAGCCACTTCCCTTGACCGGTTGAGGTTTGACGGGGGATTTGGTCTCTGTCGCCAAGTTAACCTTCCTTTTTATTTGGAGGGATACGTCTGGCGCATGCCTTATTGACCTTTCGGGTCTGGGTTTGTTTTCTTCTACCCTAACCCAGGCGACAATTTCTTCAGCCTGTTTACCTTATTGGATCAATTGTTTCCAGGTGCTGCTTTCAGCAACTCCTATTTGGCCGAGGAGCGAAATTTGTAGATTGTGGCGGCATGTTTCCACTAGGGTGACTTGGGTCATACCGCTTGGACATCGGAGTGCTACATTCTGAAATCTTTGTACAAATGATTTGATGGACTCCCCCTTTCGCTGCTTTGTAGCCAAAAGAGTAGGCATTGTGACCTCTGAGTCGTCTTCAAAGAAGCGTGTCAGAAAGAGCTTTTCCAAATCGCCCCAATTTTTAATGGAGCCTTCCTGGAGCTTCATGAACCATTCAAAGGCGAGCCCTTTTAGGGTGCCGATGAACAAACGTGCCAGGATGGCATCGTTATCTACCACATTCCCTGTCTGAGACTTAAAGTAGTAGATATGTTGGTTCGTGACCCTTTGCCGTCAAATGCTTGGAGGGTCGGAGCTTTGAACTTGGGAGGGTATGGAACAAGGTCCCACTCAGCCGGATATGACCGGACCACTCCTGCTTCTTGAAGGCCTTTCCGATTAGTAAGGGCCTCAAGACGTTGCTCTAATTGATTGATTCTTTTAGAACGAACCCTTTCCTGGTCTCGGTCGTCTTTTTCCTGAGATGAGAATTTAGACGAGCCAGAAGTAGATTGCTCTTTCTCCTTAATATGTACAGAAGATGAGCTTTCTCCCTCTTTTCATTTGCCTTTAGACTTTTTAGAGGAGGCTTTGTCGGTTGACTTCCTCTTGTCTTCAAGCAATTGTGCCAGCATCTGCTTGAGGGAATCGATAGATTCTTGTTGATCACGAATCATCTCAAATTGTTCCTTCTGGACCTGGGCTTGCTGCTCCAAGCGCCTGGCTATCTCCTCAGGAGTATTTGTCATGTATATAAAGGCCTCCTTCTCTATGGAAGAGTTCGAAGCCTGTGACTCTGCAATAGCGGAATGCGAGTCATTTACTTCAATGCCCCGAGCTAGGGCACTGTAATTGATCGGGGGAATTACCCCAGTATGAGCGCGAGTATGTCGGTACACTCCTTCCAGTTCTGTGTCAGACTCGTCGTAGCTGACCACAGGTTGCTTTTCCCTACTCTTGTTTGTCATGTTTGCAGTGAGTTCAGGGTATTCAGTGTCAGAGAAAGTCCTCCTCCTGTGGGAGCGATTTCTTTTAGTTGATCGAGGAGTTAGAGTCAGCTGTCTAAATTTAGACTGCTGGCTTTCACGTGAACTGCAACAGCACTCAGAGAGCATGTGATAAGCCGTTCGCAACAACACGATGGAGTGATCCGACTAGCACTTATCTTCCTTGTCAAATAATCCCTTAGATCCGCGGGAGGGGGATCGAAGAGATTAGCCTCGGATTGTTGAGGGCTTTTCAACTTGCGAGAGTTCTCCTTGCTTCGCACAGCTTTGACGCAGGATTCTGAGACGCAGGGCTCATGAAAACAGTTCTTGCGTTGCGGCCCCGGAACGCGAGTCTGGCGTCTCTGCTGAGAAGAGACGCGACTCTCGTGTTGCCGATTATCGCATCTGGACAAAGATGCTTGAGAAACGCAGGGCTGCTGGGTCCCGCATATAGAGGCGCGCGTCTCGTGTCTTTGACAAAGAGCACGAACTTCGCGTTGGCGTTGGGAAGTGGTGCTTCAGAAACGCAAGCTTGGTGAATCTCATGTTTAGGTTGCCAAACGCAGACTTCACGTGTCTGATACAGTACAGAAGAGACGTCGGTCTGAACTTCGCGTCCTATCTCTGTTGGACAAACAGTTGTTCCAACTTGTAGTTGACGCGCACGCCGCCTCTGTCGCCGCTCAGCATTCCGGTTACGTCATGTGGGTTGAAGGGAACCCTCGGTAACCTGGCACTGGGAAGGGGATGAACAGGCTGAACGTCAGGGACGTTAACCATGCGGGCCTCCTGAGAGACGTTGGCGCGGGCGTTACGCATGATGCGATTAGCCACTACATCCTTCTCACCAGTCGCGTCTGGGAGAATCTCAGAGCAAACTTGAGAGCAAGTCCCCGAAGAGACTTTTCGGTAGACCCTTGCCTTCGGGCTCTTAGAGCCAGAAGAGAGGAACTCTTCATACTTCGCCTGGTCGAATTCTACGACAAGTGATTCGACTGTTTTTCCCATACAGGTGACGTCACCTTACGCCACAACTTGCTCGTCAGTAGAGAAAGTAGTCCCCAACGGAGTCGCCATCTCTTGTTTGGTGGGAGGAAGTTTCTTGTAAAATTTTCTTGAATCAAATGAAAGATTACAACGAATTAACACTCCGACTATAAGGGAGGGGAGATGTTTAGACTTGAATCTCCCCTTTGTTTAATTCTGGATTATTGATGTGGCGGTGGAAAGTGAATCTTGTTTTTCGTTGACTGGGTGAACGTCCGGACCTCTTGGGGATCCTCTCTTTGGATGGCAGATGGAGTAACACAGCTCCTGTCGACCAGGAATCTCAAAGAGATTGTAGGTAAAGATTGACTTGTACGCAGCAAGTTGCTTGAAGAGTTGAACTCTTTTCTTTTCGGTGGAAGTCTCGGTGCTTCTACAGCTCACAAGCGAAATTCTTCTCCAAGGATTCTCTGATCCAACCGACCCCTTCTCCATAGCAAACGGGGCTATTTATAGAGGTTTCAGGGGTGAACTTGCCCCCTAAAAACGCTCCATAATGGGGGTTAACTTCCTCATTATGTGGGCGGTAATTGACCCAATAACGAGGCCAGTTATAACTGAGACGCGGGTTTCGACCCTCGCGCCTTGGTGATGCAGTGATGCTGAGACGCGGGTTTCGACCCTCGCGTCTTAATACTACAGTGATGCGGAGACGCGGGTTTCGACTCTCGCGTCTTGGTGCTGCAGTGATGCTGAGACGCGGGTTTCGACTCCGCGTCTTAATACTACAGTGATGCTGAGATGCGGGTTTTGACCCTCGCGTCTTGGTGCTGCAGTGATGCTGAGACGCGGGTTTCGACCCTCGCGTCTTGATGCTGAGGTGAACGCTATGATTAGCCCTGCGTCTGGAGTTTGGACTCTTCTTTTGATGACTTGTCTTTCGTGATTTTTAGACAGCCTATAACAACCCTAGATTCTCATGTCCAGATCCTAGAGACCGGACCTTGGTGGCCTTGCTGTAGCTGATCAGAGTACGCAGCGGATCCTTTCGTGACGATCGGAGTGCTGCAGAAGTTTGGATCATCACCGCAGCTCTTCCTCCCAGTTCCTCTCCTGTTTGGCTCCCGAGGCCCTCTTGTTGTATCGTGAGCACCTCTCAGCTTTTGTTATGTATATCTCTTCATGTATTGTATTCTTTTGTATTTCCGGTGATGTAATGTTCCTGTAATATTGTATCACTCTCTGTGATAACCATGTACTTATACTTTTCTGTTTGAATGTATATTACCACTGTGCTTCTGCACTCTTATTCTACCTGTACTGATGCTTAGCGTATATAAGTGAGGGTATTTCTGACCTACGTATATACGTCGCAGTGACGTCTCCGTACCCGCGGGATCAGGGCACCACACCTGGTCTTAAAGCGCGTAATTCAGACTACGCGGTAGAAGGATCAAGGAGAGTTAGGATCCAACTGGGAGGGTCCCTACACCATCGTCGCTCGGGGAGGTAAGGGGTCATACACCTTGGCCGATCAGGATGGGAACCAACATAAGAAGTAATGGAACTCTTTTTACTTGAAGCGATATGATGTGTAAGTCATGTAACATTCAATGAAAAGATCATTTTTTGTTATCTTATTTGTGTTTCGCCACCCTGAGATCTGTCTTGAGCATCGTGCACACTCTGAACTACCTATACGGATTTTCACCCTGACGGCGCCTCTCAGGAAGCCTCCTGAAAGATAGAGACTCGCCCTCATCAGATGCTTGGAGCCAGCGTATAATGGGATATACCGTAATGGCTGCCCGAGCAGACCCACAGCCTATACGATTTTTCACCTTGACGGCGCCCCTTGGGGAACCTCTTGAAAGATGGAGGCTCTCCCACATCGGATGCTCGGAGCCAGCCTGTAATGGGATATACGCCTGATAGCCGCCCGAGCAAGCCCACAGCCTACATGGCTTTTCATCCTGACGGCGCCCCTGGGGGAGCTTCCTGAAAGAGGGAGGCTCACCCATATCAGTACTCGTGCCAGCCTATAATGAGATATACCTTGATGGTCGGCCTGAGAAAGCCCATAGCCTATATAGGTTTTCACCCTGATGGTGCCCCTCAGGAAGCTTCCTAAAAGAGGAAAGCTCGCCCATATCGGATGCTCGGAGCCAGCCTATAATGGCGTCCCGAGCAGGCCCACAGCCTGTATGGGTTTTCACCCTCACGATGCCCCTCGAGGAGCCTCCTAAAAGATGGAGGCTTGCCCACGTAATGAATTCTCGGAGCCAGCCTATAATGGGATATACTCTGATGGCCGCCCTAGCAGGCCCACATCCTATACGCGTCTTCACTCTGACGGCGACCCCTCAGGGAGTCTCATGAAAGAGGGAGACTCTCCTACGTCAGATGTTCGGAGCCAGCCAACAATGGGACCTCCCCGACGACCGCACGAGCATGTCAACAGTCTACCTCAGGTCATACCCCTATGATCAGCATGGCAATCGAAGCTGGGGTCTTCTCCATCCAGGTAACATTTGCATGTCTCGTGGGAGTGAACCCCATTCGGCAACTATATTCCAAATTGTTCCAAACAGTTCGGAGCCAATACAGTTTCCCGAGCAGACATAACAAGTCAAATCACAATCAAAAACAAGAAAAGATCCAAACAATTTTCCCACTTTATCATAAAAAACGTTTCGATGACATTCATCCACTTACAAACATGGTTACAACTAACATAAGTAATATAAATCTGTTACATATGTGTCCTTCTTGAGAGAAAAATTAGATATGCCCTCAGTTGCGCCCCCAACAGCGTCTAGGAGAAGGAAATGAAGCGAAGCTGGGGTCTACCTCAGGTCATACCCCTATGATCAACATGGCAATCGAAGCTGGGGTCTTCTCCATCCAGGTAACATTTGCATGTCGAGAAGCTGGGGTCTTCTCCGTCCAAAATTTCGAATCCCAAAAGGAAATGAAGCGCCACTTGATTAAAGACCCTACACGTGGTGCAAAATATGGGACTTAGACCATCGCGCCGGATACGTCGTACCTTCCTCGAAAATCATGCGCTTTTAAAAGTGACGGTTAATTAATTAACGTCACAGCTGATGAGACGTGCATTTAAGGTTCTGCCAGCCTGTAAAGACACGCCACTACAAGACAAGAGCTAAGTGATAGCAAATCGACCCAAGTCCAGATCTGGAATTCCCCTCTCTATCTGCTCTCCTTTCTCTCTATCCAAGTCGTCGGGAACTTTTAGCCCCCGAGAAAAGTTCCCGACGACTCCAAAGAGAAAGAAGCAGAGGGGCATAGTGGTCAGTTTCCGCCATTCTCGAGATTATGCCACGTATCCATTCACACCAGACAAGCGAGCGACACGTGCCAAGAGTGCCCATTCGATTCAAACCCCGAGCGGTTCGTATGGTAGGAGGAGATAGAACCAGTTGCGAGAATCTCTATCTATAAGTCAAATCCCTATTTGAACTCAAAAGTTATAGCTCAAGAACAGATCAATCATTTTAACAGCTGGATATAAAAAATTAGATAAAGATAGTCTCACCCACTCAATTCAAAGCCGGATGTTTAGCTCTAAACTGCCTCTGAGATAAGGGGTCAAGTATTTAAACAGAGCTGAACTCTATAATCTTTATCCAAAAAGACACAACATGTATAAATAATATATCCATTCCAACGCGGAAAAGGACGAGAAATTGAGCGCAGAAACCCTAGCACACCAGATAACACTATTGCAATCACCATTATTATAGTAAAATCTCCCTCCCTGTGTTGTTTTCTCCCATTTAATTACACCCGCTCTATTATTTTGGTGTATGAAGTAATTTCTTAGAAAATTACCCACAGAGCCAACTGAGAGGGTTAAATTATTAGAGGCCCCCGATTCAAAGCCAGAATTCAACCTTTGTTAGTTAAGAAAAGAATAGAAAATGTTTGATCAGGTTTGAATTAGACCCAAAAGACGCTCCAAAAGATTCATGCTGTGAAAATTTTGTTCAACATGATTTGCAGAAGCGGACATACTTAGAAGAGGAGAAAGATAAAAATAGAGCCTACAAAGGTTCTTTTGCAAGAAGAGCATTTCTGCTGGGATTTATTGCTCGTTTTTGCTGATTTATTGCTCGTTTTTGCTTATATTTGCCACAGAATTGATAGAGAATTCTGAACCCATAAGTTGAACTATTTGCTTTCAAGCTCTTTGAAGCAGCATATTTATAATTCTAAAGATCCTAGCAGGTATCTCAAGGCCAGGCCGATTTTTTTTGACCAAGTATATGGACAGGCAAAACATAGAGTAAATATAACGGTTTTGTTTCCTTAAAGAAATTCGAAGATAACAGTTCCAATAATTAGAGAGGATATTTTACAAGATAAAACAAAAAAAAACAGACATGCTCAAAATCATGATCAAAAATTATCGGAGGGAACATTCATTCACACACACAAGGCAAAAAAAAAAAGCATTAAACACACGACAATCCACGGCTATCAAGTATTCTATGAGATAATAAAAGACTTCTATCAACAACCAAGATCGAAATAGTTCAAGAACTAAATCATCAGCAAGCAAATCGGCCCCGACCATAAACACTAATGAATCAGACAAGTTGATGTTATAGTCTAAAACATTCCAGCATACCATCCATAGGTAGTAGAAAATACCTTACAAAGTCTATGGCAAACATCCCACACACTAACGTTGCAATTTCATAATAACTGGAGCAAATTTCAGTTATCATCATCTTCCTCACTCTCATAGAAAACATAAGTAACATTCTACAATACAAAATAAAGAAAGCGGTAGAAAGCAAAAATCCCACTATCAGTCCAAGCCTCCATTGCACTGGGTTTGATAATTGTGAGGCCCTTCATGCCGAAATGTTTCAACATTTAGATTAGAAGCTTCTCAATGGCATCCTGGATGTTACAAAGAAAACAAAATTATCAAAATGAAACTGACCGGCAAGTTATTAAAACAGATACCAGAACAAGGATTGACTAGGAGATGGAAGTGGAGAGAGAAATACCTTTAGTTGCTGTATCTGGCTTTTTAATTGGCTGCCTTCATTGCTAGTCACAGAGCAGGCAATCACTGGCCTTGTTACCCCACAAGCTCGACCAAGTGCTTGTTTGGAAGGAATAAAGACATATGGCACATTCTGGACAATTAAATATTAACAGTCATATAAATATTGCCTTTAATACAAGCAAGCATTACTGCACACAACTACAACAAGCAGAAGAACTAATGAACTGGGAACTGGGAAAATGAATGAAATCCAATTTGAAGCAGAAATAAGTGAATATCATATCCTTACTATCATATATTATCACTAGCTCTTATAACTCAAGGCTGACAAAGTAACACCCTTGAAGAATAGGGTCACATTACAAAGCAAATCCAAATATGAAGCCTTTTGAGCCCTATAGGCTTTAAAAGGTAGTTAGGACATTTGGGTCTTTCTCTATGCAGTTAATGCAGCACTAAAAGCAATTCCAACAAGCAGAATGAGCTAATTAACCAAGGATGGGAACATGAATGAAATCCAATTTGAAGCAGAATTATGTGAATATCACTTCTTTGCTAGCATATATTGTCAGTATGTTTTATAATTCAAGGCTGACAAAATGACACCCTTGAAGAACATTGTTAGATTACAAAACAAATCCAAATACAGGAAGCCTTTGGGCCTCATAAGCTCGAAAAGGTATTTAATCTATTTAGGTTTTTCTCTATGTATAGCCTACAAATAATCACCGCACAGAATTTTAATTAGACAGATTAGCAATTCTGATGATCTAAAAAGTATAGAGTAACAACAAAGTATAACAAAAACTTGAACATCACTTTGTACATTTAATTTAAATGTTGACAAGATAACTACATGTGCATTTACTCCATGTGGTAAAACAAGAAGTTTGCAGTAGCCTACCGTTTGGCTAGGTGAACTCACAGGTCATTTTGTTGATATTGTCCCTAGTATGATTAGGGCTATCAAAGAAAACCAGGTACAAGAATTTACTGTTTCCTTTTCCTAATACTATGTAAGCTCTGTAATAGCAAGAAGTTGCTTTTTGTCCATAAATTTTTAAGCCTCGTACTATGGTCATTTTTTTCATTCCAGGCTGGTGGCATGCAGAGAGAACATGCGAAAACCAATTGAGAATCTGACGCAAGTCCAACAACACTAAGGAGGAAAACTATAAAGCTCATATTCAGGCTAATCAAACTTTTTGACTGCAAACATTAGATCTTCTAGTTCAGTGAATGTTGCAGCAAGCCTACCCATATACCAAATTGAATTTATTGAAGGGTGACACAACAACAAAAAAACATTGTCCGGTGTCTCTAGTTGGCTCAGCCTTAAATTCCAAATGCTTACTGAAGGGTATGCTGATGCACTAACATTAGCATCCTATATCACTAACAGAAAACAGAATTTTTTTTTTCCTAGGTTTTTGGGCGAAAACTGTTTGCGCGATTAACTGATTTCAGAATTGACATTAAGTATATAATTATTTATTAAAATAATACTCAAACCAAGCTGCAGGTGTCTGCTTAAATAAAGGCAAAAATATAGTTGTTTATAAAAAGTCTTAAGTGCTTATATATGAAGGTTTCAGGTTATACTGCTAAGTATCGTTTATTCATTTTGGTGCACTTTGCTCTCTGAGATTAGCTGCATTATCCAAGAGGAAGGTACATGTCAGTCCTAGTTGTATGATACTTAGCAAGCTTTATACTTCTAGATATTTCTATGTCATGTCGATCAAGTTCGACAGGTTTGCAGACTACCAAGCCAATAGAACAAACACTTAATTTTCAACAATCCACCGTCACGGACACATTAAAACATCCCTCCATGTTCTTGAGATATGATATGGGCATTCAACTTAAACCGTGTTTTTGGACTACTAATCTCATGGGATCAATAACTCCACAATTACACTTCCTCCTATGAGTTGAAAACATTCCCCGATCTGTAGTCTTTGTTCCGCAAGACAAAAATTCCATTTCCTAATCCTGGATGCAAGCAGGACCCAAGAGCATACCAACTTTTCTGGTTAATATTGAAACAAATCATGGGGCAAAAAAAAAAAAACAGCCACTCCCAAATACTTACTGAAACAAATCTAGATAACTTAAGGCACTTCTGAAGGGTGTACTAACACATTAGGGTTTCTTTCCCTTTATCAAAAATTGAGCTTAATTCTCTGGTGGTTACCCTTGCAGATCTCTTTTAATAAAAGCATGGTGTTCTTTTAATTCACGCAGTCTCACTTAAACCTTTATAAAGGAGACTCTTTCTAAAGTCCATATATAAATGGAGGGTCCTATGTAATTAATGTACGTCACCCTAGATGACTAGATTAATGGCCAACAGAAGCAATCCAAGTAAACAACTATGCCAAAGAAAACAGAGAGAGAGATTACACCATAGTTTTCTTTTATATTGCATTTCAACTAAAGAACCAATTTCATTATTGCTCTCTAAAGAACCTACTGCCTCGTATATACACTATAAGCACACAATCCGAATACACATATGAAGCAACAAAAGGTACTTTCATCAAACTAAGCTATCAATCAATCAATTATAGCAATACTAAGAATCCATATACACACAAAAAAAATGATTTTTTTCCTTCAATTTTTTATACCTTATCTTCCGCAAGCAGAGGAAGATGGAGAAGGATCTCGAGCGGCTCGGTATCCGCCGCCATCACAATAAACTCCGAGATACCCCTGTTCAGGGTCTTCGTCGCTGTACACAAACAACAGACAAATAAACAAGTTAACATTTATAAATTCAAAACACAAACTTTTAGGAATTTCACCAGAAAATACCTTCGTTAGCGCCCTTTTTGAGCTGCTTGTAATTAGCAGCTTGCTGAATGAGATCCAAGATGGTAATCGTCAGCTGTGCATCCGCCAAAGGATACGCCTTTGGATTCACTGCCACTTCCGTGCCCTACAAATCAAAACCGAAAACAAAGAAAGTTTCAACAATCGAGAAATTTTCGTGCAGGAACGAGAAGTTGAGTAGGCGCAGAGAGAAGAAACCCTAGATTTTTTACCATTTCTTCGATGATTTGCGAGAGAGCGAGAGAGCTAGGCGTAGGGTTTTAGGAGAGAAACAGGCCGCCGCTTTAATTGGAGAAAGAGAAACCCTGGTTATTTATAACCTTGGAACCTTTGGGGTTTTACGTGTGCCCTAGACTTTTGGCGGTGCAAACGGGCCGGGTCGGGCGGGGTTTTGAGCACTTTTGTACCTGATCCAAAATATCAGAAAATTTTGATTTATCATTTGTCACATTTTTCAAAGTTAAAGAATTTAACAATCTTTTATAGTATGTCAAATAAAATTAACATCATTTTAAAAGTCTACAAAAACATCATGGACCAATTTATAGTGTTTCAATAATTTGGAAATACTTTTAGGACTTAATGTCCGATGATTTGTCAGTGTGTCATTGGAGTATTTTAGTGCCATAGAAGGAAAAAATAATAAATTGCAGAATATTTTAGCTCATTTAATTGAATATATCACTGGTGTTGATGCTTGATATATAAGGATAGCAATAGGTTATAGGGCCCAATAATTTGACATGACTCAGACATCGTTTTTTTTTTTTGTTTTTTTAAGTTTTGATCTTTAAAGTTTTCTTTAGATATGGACCTTAAATATTCAAACTCGATAACCCGAATAAATGTTTTTTTAGAATTTTGCTCATTTGGTAAATTATTATGGGTGAGGGACGGCTCGAGGGCCCCCGAACCCGGACTTGAAAAGCCTGTGCCCGACCCTGGCTTGATAAAAAAAAAAAAAAAAAAATGGGTACAATTTGGGTTCTTGTTTTTTAGGCTCGTTTTATTTTAAGACGGTGTTCGCGGCCTACACTGAGCCCTGGCCTCAGTCTCCGCTGGCCTTGACCCTTAAAGAGGCATGTTTAGGCTTGCTTATGGGTCAAATTTCAATATCAGATATAGGCTTGTCAATGGGTCGGGTTCGGGACGGTACAGGTGGTATCAGACCCGGACCCGTTTACCCAAGAGGGTATCATACCCGTCCCGTTTACCTGCGGGTCCAGAAAGTAGGTTTCCATACCCCGAACCTGCTGTACCCGTGGGTACAGACCCGTTTACTCGAACCCATAACAAAAGGAAAAAAACAAGATACATAAACAAAAATAGTAACAAAAACACATAAAGAGAGGGGAAAAATTTTTGTAAAAAGAAAGAAAGCATATTTTAATATCAATAAAGGATAAAATGCAACCAAGTGCAAGAGGTAGGGAGAAAATTTTTGATGAAAGACTTTAATAAAGAAAAAATGTAAAGCAAGGCCCCCTAATTTATTTGGGGAAACACAGCAATAGGATCATCCACTAATCAACTTACAGTCTTCAACACTTAAAGCACAAAGGGATCATTTACTCATGGAGTCTGGCGCCTAGATTTATAGGGCTTTGATTCTATTAGTATTATGTATATTTATATTTTGAAATAGGTAAATGGGTAATCGGGTCCGGTTCAAGTAAAATTAGACTCAACCCATTTAATAATCCGGTATACGAGTAAACGTGTATGGGTCCAGAGCAACCCTTTTCATACCCTCTTAATTGGGTCGGGCCCGGGTCGGGTCTGGGTCTGGACCCGACCCATTGACAGGCCTAATCAGATATATTCATTCTTTGATTAAGATTACCATTAAACTTCATTTTTTCCCCTAGAATATAGGTAGTAGCCTGATGGGATTTGAACTCGAATCTCTTGGCAACTACAAAGAAGTTTTAGCATTGTACTACAATGGCACCTGCCATGCACGAGAAGTCTTTATTTTAATTTGAGTAATTCCTAATTAGATATAGAAATCTATTTTATATTTTTTATGTGCACTATTTACATAAAAATTTTATATTCATCTATTAAACATATGAAATAGCTATTTTCATAAACAAATAAAGAAAAAATATGAAGAAAATAATATACAATGAAAAATAAAGAAAAGAAAAAAAGAAAAAGTACATGTAAAAAAAGGAAAAGAAAAGTTAGAAAATAGAAAATAATTAAAAAATAAATAACACAAAAAGAATAAAAAACTTTAAAAGGAAAGAAAGAATCTAGAAAGAAAAAAGAAATTAAAGAATAAGGAAGAAATAAAACAAAAAAATAGAAAAAAATAAAGAAAAAAAATCGAATAATATCCGAAAAAGAAAGTACAAAACTTTAAAAAATAAAATAAAAACTTTGAAATAAAAATAAAACAAATGGAAAAGAGAATTAAAATAAGAAATATAAAAAATCTGAACAAAAAAGGAAAGAAAGAAATTTAAAAAATATGTAGATTAGAATTGTAAAAAAGTTATAAAAATATGGAAAAAATTAAAAAATTAATGCAAAATGTAAAAATTAAAAGCGTGAAGGAAACAAAAGACTGATCTAAGAATAAAGGAAAGTAACTTCAAGATGAAAAATAGAACAAACTTAGAAAAAGAAAAGAAAGAACATGAAAAAATAAAGTAAAAGAAAAATGTGAAATAAAGAAAAAACTTATTAATATAATGTTGGCCCGGAGGCCTTCCTCTCTAGTTTTGATGATGATTAACTCATGTAGTTATGTTTACTAATAATCTTGTGATTTTAGTTTCAGATCATGTAACAAGATATTAGTTGGTGATTGCTTCAAAAAGAAGAGTTTGGAAGCTTTCACTTGGTGATTCCAGGGCCCAAGCATCAAGATCTTACATAGCCTAGCTCGTGGATCACGTTTGGGATCGAGTCGACTTGAAGATGAAGATTGTCAAGAAGACTTAGGTATCCTAGTCTTTAGTTTAGTGTGTTTTAGATCCATGTGTAAAGCTTAGAATAGTTGATATGCTCAAGTGCACAACACACACAAGTTTTATGTTTTGGATTTGGTTTTCATGAATAGTTTGATCAAAACAAGTTTACTTGGTTTTTATGTATATTAGATGTGTTCAATATACATACATGCTTCATATCTTAAACAAACTTATTTTGATATGCCTATTCATGAGTTTTAGGAAAAAATCAGATTTCCTATTGAAAAATTAAAGTTTGACAAAATACAAGTTTTGGTTTTTAATAAAAATGATAAGACACAAAAATAGTTCAAATTGCTTGATATTTGAGTTGAAATTTTTATCACATGTTTATATATCAATACAAAATGAGAAAACTATTTTTGGGGATTTTTAGAAGAGATAAAAGATTTTTTAAAAATATTTTTAACCCCAGTTTCTGACCCAGAACTGTGGCTGACAGGCCCGGTCGACCGCACGGTCGACCGCGCGGTCGACCGATGTGCACAGAGCTGTGCACGTCTGGCAGCACAGTGGGCCGGTCAACCGGGCGGTCGACCGGACCAGAGAGCTTTGCTCTCTGTATCTGGGCGGTCGACCGGGCGGTCGACCGAGATTGCCCAACGGTCATAAATATGACCGTTGGCGGTCGACCGGCAGGTCGACCGCCAGCCTGTCAGGCTGACACATCAGCCTAACGGCTAGTTTCTGGTTTTGGCCTATATAAACCCCATTTCTTTGGGATTTTGGCTAAGATTTTCAAGCTAAAATTTTCTGAGTTTCTCCATTGTTTTAAACAAGTTTTCAAAAGAGTTTAAGTGCCAAAAGATCAATCTTATTTGTTTTAAGTGTTTTGTTTATTTTCAAAGAAAATAGGTTTTAGGAATTGGTTTCTTGTTCTTCATTTCTATATCAATTTGGTATTTTCCCAAGAGATTTTCTTTGATCAAAACACTTGTTTTTCCACACTTGAGCTTATCTTCTATCCTATTCTATTAGGATCTTTGTTTTGTGAAAAAGAGGAAAGAGAGATTGTTTGTGGTTGAAAGAAACCACTTGTTGTAAACACCCTTGCTTTTGTTGTATCCCTCTTTGGTAGAGGTTGATCGGGTGATTGGTTTGCTCCCTCTTTGGTAGAGGTTGAGATTGTGATTTGCTCCCTCTAGTGAGAGGTGGAGTTTGGTTGTAACCCTCTTCGGTAGAGGTGTTGGTTGTTGTTTGGCTACGGGCCTACCCCTAGGTTGTGAGGCGGTGTTTGAGAGAGGAGTTCGGTACTCCCTTATTGTAAAAATCCTCCTCGGTGGAGGTTCCCTCGGTGGGAGTCCTCGGTGGACAAGATAGTGGATTAGAAATCCTTCTCGGTGAAGGCGGGGACGTAGAGCTAGGGACTCGAACCTCGGAACATATCTTTGTGTTTGCGTTTGATCCATTGTCTCTCTAGCTCTCTCTCTTTTATTTATGCAAAGCATCATTCTTATCATCATATCATATTTGCTTGTGTTGTGCCTTGCATCGTTCATATTGTTATATCTCTTATATGCTTGGATTGCTTGTGTGTGCCTCACTTATACTTAACCACAAGAGCTTCATATAGCACCTCAACCCATATCTAGGGGAATCAAGAGGTGTTAATCCAGAGTCCTTCACGGGGAATTCGGCTATACTTGTTGGTTGTATTAAGTGTGTTGCAAATTTGTTTTACCTTCCGCATTTAGTTTCTAGATTAGCATTATCACCTATTCACCCCCCCTAGGTGATTTACATATAAAAGTATGAAAAGTAGAACAAACTCATAAAATAAGAAGAAAGAAGAAAGAAAATAATTGTGAAAAAAAAGACAAAGGAAGAGAAACAAATCAAAAAAATCTCAAAAAGTAGAAAGGAAACATTTATAAAATAAAATATAAACAAAATTAAAATAATTAAAGAATAAACTATGTAATGAAAAATAAAGAAAATAAGGAAAAAGAAAAAATATATTAAAAGGAAAAGAAACAATTTTATAAAATAGAACAGAATCAAAAATAAAAAAGTAAAAAAATAAATATGAAAACGAATAAAAAAAAAGAAAGAAAGAAAAAATATAGAAAAAAAGGAAAAATATAGAAAGAAAGAAGGGAAATAATAAGGATAAAATAAAATAAAAACCCTTGGACAATAAAAGAAAGAAAAAATATCAGGTAATATCAAAAGGAAAGAAAGAATGTTAAAAATAATTATGTAGCTCTCGGATAAAAAGAAAACAAATAAAAAATAAAGAGAAAGAGTCGAAAAGAAGAAATGTAAAATATCTGGACAAAAAAGCAAAAAAAGAGTTTTAAATCTGCTTAGTGGAATTCAAAAAAGGAGTCCAAAAAAATATGGAGTAAACACAAAAATGGTAGAATCTAATTAAATGAAAAAGAAAAATCGAGATGAAAATGGAAAAATAATCAAAAGATAAATAAAAGAAACTTCAAGAGGTTAAAACTCTAGACAAAGACAAAGAATAGGTGAAAGGAAAAATAAAGAAATAAAATAACAAAATCATAAAACAAGAGAATAATGAAAAAAAAAAATTTCAAAAAAAAAGTGGAAATAAAAGAATAGAAAAGAATGAAAAAGAATACATGAAAGGAAAAAAATGAGTAGAAATGTAGAACAAAATCATAAAACAAGAAAAAAAATGAAATAAAAAGAAAACAAAACCTTTTTTAAAAGCGGAAACAAAATGAAAAAAAAAGAAATATAGGGGGAAAAAAGTCAATTGTGCACATGAGAGTAGGATACGCATGACAATAAGAAGATTGTTGATAGTAATTGTAAAAAGAACTCAAATCATTCACTACTGATTTGTGATGTGAGAAAGAACTCAATAGATATAGTAAGTAATTTAGATTGCAAAGCAGCACGCAAAGAGCTAATAAATAAACAAGAAAAATTAAGAATAATTTATGCAGCTCAAATTTTGAGATGCCTTTAGATCATCAAATTTGCCATGAAATCTATTGAGCAACTGTAAGAAATAAAAGGCCTTAATGATTTTATGGGTTTTGATGTGTGTGGAATATGAATACTATTAGGGCTTTAAAGAATGGAGGAGTCTCGTAGGATTAGGAATGGAATTTACTGACAATCCGAGTGGGAGGGAAGGGGAGAGGAGAGTTCGAGCGGAGGGGCAAGGTTTTTGTTGGAATCTCAGCAATAGATAACAGCAATACCAGAAAATAGTCATCAATTGCATGAACAAGCAAACAAAGAAAACGAGAACACATGAATTTAACGAGATTTGACAATTTCCTACGTCCTAGGGGCAGAAGGGGAGAGGGATCTTATTAAATCAATCAAATACAAGATATAATCAATAGGGGATAGTACCCTTCTTTATATAGCCACAGAGCCAATGAAAATAAGGAAACCAAAAACTCTGAATTCGGATCAAAAACGAATTCTAAATCCAACTTGAAAACCGCCCAGAGACCACACTATCGACAACTCTTTTTTGTCTGCTGTCGACAGCCCAGTTCACCTGCAGACACGTATCAGAGTATCTGCACTGCTGTTTGCTCAACGCTTCATCAAAGTCCTACTATCTTATCCGATAAGTTAAAAAACTCTACTAACAAGATTTTACACTATCTCCCCATAATTTTCCACTTAGGTGAAGATTTCTAAAATTTGAGCCAAAAACAATATAGTAGCATGTCGACTCTATCAGTCTACACCAATATGATTGCCTATGCACCCCTTGCCCTGGGATCAAGCCATCCATAGTTCATCCAGATGAGCTCCACCGAGCTCAAGTCAAAGGAAATGGTATAACTCTTTACAATGTGCAAACTTCACTCCCGAAACAACTTGGATAGGCATATCAGCGTGCTCCTCTTTCGTATGAATTTTCTATAACCCGATGCCACCCTCATCAAGAATCTCTCAAACAAAGTGGAATCTGACGTCAACATGTTTCATCCTTGTATGATATACTTGGTTTTTTTGCCAAATAGATAATATTCATGCTATCACAATTGATCTTCAATAGATCTTGCAATCCCTAAGTCGCCTAGCAACTCTTGAAGCCAAATTGTTTCCTTCATAGCCTCCTTGATAGCCATATACCCGGCCTTCATAGTAGACAATACGACAGTAGACTTTAGAGTAGATCACTAGCTGACTGCTGCCTAATTGTACACATTTATTGCATATCTATTATTACATTCCTACATCTACCTTGTAATAAATCCTGCTAATTTCTTATCTTAATATCTTATTTTGCAAGTTTGTCTTAATGAAGGGAGAGAAGATAAGACCAAATAAATGCCAGTTAAATTCTAATTTAATTGGACCTATTTGGTTAACTAAAAATAAAGTTAAATAAATACAGTTAAAATCAGATTTTGAAGAATCAATTTGGTTAGCTTGAAGAATCAAAGGAATATTATTAAAATCCAGAGATCCAAAAGACATATTATTAGAAGATCTTTTCTGTTGGGCAAGCGATTTTGTCTAAATCTCCAACTTTATTTCCAATCTTGTCTCCAACCTTATCAGAAGATCTTTTCTGTTGAGCCAGCAATTTGATCTCATCTTCAAGCACGCTTCTCCATATCTATTTTAACCTATAAATGTCACCACTTCAAAAGGTAAAAGGACATCACTGAGCAGAGAGTTAGAATTAGGCTTAGGCTTGTAGTTTAATTTAGGTTTTTGATTTTCTTTATGTAATTTTTCTATTTTCTTTATAGCTTAGGTTAGAGAAGAGATTCATGGGAGAAGGAAAGAAAATTTTGTATTGAGTGTGACAACAATATAAACTTCTTCTTTTCATCATCTTTCTATTTAATCAAAAGCTTGTTTTTCTTCTTCTTATTTTTGATTTGCTTACCTCTGTGATGACTTGTAAACCCACATGAATCCTATAGCCTCTAACCTGTCTTGCTCTTACAAGTGTCATTGATAGCTTATGGTGATGGATATATGTATTATCTTCTACTTGCACCTTTATTTGATAGCTTAGAATTGGAACGGGGAAATCTTATATGCCATGCTTTGATTACCTTCAAGCTAAGGTAAACAGTCACAAAGGATTCAAGGTAAGTAAGCACCGAAGATGTCAGTAAGTATTTATTTTAGTTCTTTCTTTCTTTATTTCCTAGTTTAGAAATATACTAAAATCCAACTCTTTCTTCTTCCTTTCGATTCTTTGTTTTTAACTTAGTTTTTCTTTTCAAAACATCAACAATATCACCTTCTTCTTCTTCTCTTCTTCTATTACTAATTCTATCTTTTCTTTGTAAGAAATTAAGAAGAACCATTTAACCGATCTAGTAACTTAGAAAAGAACTTATCTAAAAGCTTTTATCACAGTCGCTCATTGTGGATCACGACCCGCATAGCCACTTACTATAGCGGTAGTATTAAGAACCTAATATGTTTCTAAATTCTGTATTTTTCTATACAGGTTTATCTCAATTAAATTTTGACGCTATTGTCGGGGAGGGATGGTAAGTTTTCTTTTTGGTTTTCTTAATTGATTAACTTGTTTCTTCCCTATTTTTAGTGTGCAGAGGAAAATTTTAGGAAACTAACAATTGCATTGGAGTATATATGCCCTCTGCCTCTGCTCAAGAAAGCAAAGCACAGGGGAATACTATTCTGCTGCGAAAACGTGATAAAAGTAGCGTTTGCTCGGCAGTTTAGTAGAACTACTAATAGAGTTTTCTTGCAAGTTCTTTTACACTATAAGATACAAATATTGTAGCCTTTAGGTTTTCTTTTTACTGTATTCTGTATACTGATTTTAGTTTAACAGTAACTTGATGATTGTAAATGATAAAAGCGGTTTAGACTTTACATTAGGGCATTTGTCTAATTTCATTTATATTTATATCACTGTTGAAGAGTGTTGGAGAAAAGATATGTGTGCATTGCATGTAGCTTAAGAAACACATTTGGGTAATATATATTGCTTCAGTATTGTTTATGCTATATATTTGTACACTTGCACTAAAATGATTAAAGGCATATCTTTAAACAAGATAAGGTAGAAAAGACATTATCCTTCCTTAGCTTGAAAATCATCTCCTCACTCACTAACCCAGTTAACTAAAACTGAGTAGACGTTGGCCCTAGGGACATCTCGGACTCAATAGGAGATTGACATTAGGAGGAAGTTGTTAGAGTTTGACTCTTATCAAATTGATGTCTAAGGTTGGGGATTGAGTGGCGAAACCTTGAAGAACAGTGGTTTGGCATTATTAGGCTCATTGCTCAGGCACGGATACCTCCCACTGTTATTGTCCCTACCGACTGATTAACTTGTGGTCAAATTACTGCAATATACCTCTTATGGACAGTCTAACCAATTAAGAATCATTTAGGTCTAAGGTCTACCCTAACATAGGCTAGATTTTTCTTTTCTTTTTTTGTTGTTTATTTGTTTGTTTTTCTTTGTCTGTTTTGTCACTTTATGTGAAACGGATTATAACAATAATTTTTTCAACTTTAATTTAGATCCATATTTCACCTTAACCTCTTTTAATTCGAATAATACCAACCCGATATTATATTACTTTAACCAACCAAATATACCGGATTGTCTTATCCGAATCAGTATATATCCTAAACCGGTATTATGAACAAGATTGGAATGATCATCACCACTCTTCATTGAGTCAGTAGGATAGAACTCCCCCGAGTCATATTATCAACCACCTTTCCAACAGTCATCTTCATATGCTCCTTATCTGAACAACCATGTGAAGAAAATTTTGACATAGAAAGGAGTGAGAAAGTCATACTTGAGTACCTGCAATCTCAAAACTCAACGGACTCAAGTATCCCACAAGATTCCCAAATCCAAGACCCTTACTCCATTTTTCAAATGCCACAACAACAAGAAGAACCAAATGATTTGAAAATAGTACAGAATGCATGATTTAAAATTCTTCTACCCAATCCATCGATAGGCTAGAAGCAAGAATTAATCAATTGGAAAACATGTATAGGAATAAGGAAACCTTTCCTACCCAATCTTTGACTATTCTTGATTTTCCTAGCCATATTAGTAGGAACCAAGAATCATGGTGTCTTGAAAACTTCAACCAAGATTCAATTTCATCACACCATCTTGAACTTGACGAATATCAAACCATTGACAAATTGATAAGTTTTCATTTCAATGAAATTGAGCTTGAACATGAATATGAACCACCTACTTTGTATAGTCACATTCCATTGTAGGGAAATGAATGTGAATTTAAATTCTTTGATTTGGACTAAACTCTTGAACTGAATCTGACTCTTGAACCTAAACTTGATTTAAGTCAATTATATGAGTCAGTATTAGTTTTTATTCCTTCCACTTTTGAGTCCAAATCAACCATTCCACAGAATCACATTTCATTGTTGAACCAAGGTATAGACCATTATGACTCTGTGATGATATTCTAAGATTGGTCATATAACCAAGATAAATTTCATATTAGGATCTTGCATGATCCTATTTATATTGGGAATTGTAAAAATGTAAAAGGGGTCATCAAAGGTGGATTCCGTGAACCACCTTATTATTTAGATTAGGCAGCAATACTTGGCCCAATCTGACTACCACCAGAACTACCACCTTAAGGTAACATTTTTCTTTCTCGTATCTTTTTCCTTGCATTTATGCATTCATTCATTCATTGAGGATAATACATGAGATAGGTGTGGAGGAGGGTTCTAACAGACGTTAGGTTTTCTTTATTATTTGTATATAAAAAAATCTTTTTCATTTAAGTAAAAACCTTTTGAAAAGAGTAACAATATTTTGATCTATTTCTGAAAAAAATTAAGTTAATTTTAAGTAATAGGGAATCATAATTAGGATTTCTTATACTTGATTGAAATAAGATTATTTGTTTGATTTCCAGGTTTAGGAAGAAAAATTGAAAAAATAATTTAGTCTTGATTTTTACCTTGATGAAATATGCATACTTTATACACTTACACACTTAGGGTTCAAAAATAAAAATTCTTATGTCATATTAAAAAAGAAAAAAAAAGAGAAATATATATATAGTATTAAAAATTCTCTGATTAAGCTGGTTATTCGTACCTCATAGAGCATAAATATTCAAGCCTAAAAGTGATCCATCTTATAAATAAAAACTCTTAGTTTTATGACCTTATTTGCTCGAGTCCTTAAGTCCTGGGGTATTTTCTCACCCTGTGCCCTAAGACTGTCGGATTTGGGAGTCATCAACTAAAAGCTCGTTACATGGATGAATTAGAAACCTAAAAGAAATAAGGAATATTACTGCCATAAAATGTAAAAAAATTATAAGACAAAAGAGTTAGAATTGAAGAACCCTTAGTCAAAACATTTATGGTCACAAAGATGCATATGACTTAAGCTAAAATAACAACTAGATGAGAAATACAATTTTAATTCTTACCTTGATTGATAACAAGTTTTTAAATAGAGACTCGGTTTAGGAATTTGATAATCCTAAGACTTATGATTACTTAAATTTTTGCAAAAATACTTCAAATATGTTTTCCCTCTTTCAAAAAATATTTTCAAAATACTAATACTTTATTTTTCTTTCTTTATGAATTTTGTGAGTGTAAATTATTGAAAACCCTCAGGAGACTATAACTTCTCTAGGGAAAACCTAGAAGTTTAAAGGCTTATTGCACATGTCAGTGTAGTCGCGTGACCAGTGAAAGTGATCTAATAAATTCTTAGGTTTAGTTTTCTTGTTTTGCTCAAGAATGAGCAAAAGATAGGTATGGGGTATGATTGTAGCATTTATTGTATATCTATTATTACATTCCTATATCTATCTTATAATAAATCATGCTAATTTCTTAATTTAATGTCTTATTTTGCAGGTTTATCTTAATAAAGGAAGAGAAGATAACACCAAATAAAGCAAGCTAAATTCTAATTTAATTGGATCTATTTGGTTAACTGAAGATAAAGCTAAATAAATACAGTTAAAGTCAGATTTAGAAGAATAAATTTGGTTAGCTTGAAAAATCAAAGGGATATTATCAAAATCGAGAGATTCAAAAGAAATTTTATCAGAAGATCTTTTTGGTTGGTCAAGCGATTTTGTCTATATCTCCAACCTTATCAAAAGGTCTTTTCTGTTAGGCCAATGATTTGATCTCATCTTCACGCACACTCTTCCTTATCCACTTCAACTTACAAATACCACCACTTTAGAAAGCAAAGGGGCACCACTGAGTAGAGGTTAGAATTAGGCTTAGGCTTGTAGTTTAACTTAGGTTTTTGATTTTCTTTACGCAATTTTTTTATTTTCTTTATAGCTTAGGTTAGAGAAGAGATTAATGGGAGAAGGGGAGGAAATTTATATTGAAAGTGACAACCATATAAACTTCTTCTTTTCTTTCATCGTTTTTCTATTAATCAAAAGCTTGTTTTTCTTCTTATTTTTGATTTGCTTGCCTCTTCGATGACTTGTCAATCCAAATGAATCCTATAGCCTAACCTACCTTGCTCTTGCAAGTGCCAACCATTTCTTTATTATTTTCTGCTTGCACCTTTATTTGATAGCTTCGATTTGGAATGGGAAAGTGTTGGAACTTGCTTTTGATGATACATTTGTGAAGACATATCAATGGAGCTCTATCTTACAAGCCTATTCAAGAATTCTACATGATCAAGACTTCCCAAAGAGAGTTGCTATTGATGTGTATTATAATGGTTAATAGTATGTTAAAAGCCTTGAAACACACACACACACACACACATCATTACTCTATTAGTCGACTTATACCTCTTTGTAGTCGACTTATACATGGTATAGTCGACTTGACATATTTAGTAGTCGACTAACCTTTGTCCTGCAAATATACCAACTCTCCGTTTTGTGACCAATATGCATTATTAGTCGACTTAACAGACTGTCTAGTCGACTAATAGATGGCCTAGTCGACTAACCCCTTAGTCTGGTCGACTAGTTTCAGTTTCCAGAAACTTATCCTTTGGTTCAATTTTGACCTAGTCGACTTGGCCCATTTTGTAATCGACTAACCCAGTGTAAATTGCCCAACCTAGTCGAATAACCCCCTACCCCAAGTCGACTAATGGCAGTTTCTGACTGTTGGACAGTTTCTGTTTTCTGGTGTTTTATCCAACGTTATCCAATGTTTATATATTCAAAATGGACCTGATAACTACCTTAACTAACTATGATTTTCAGCTATAAATAGGTATGTTATCCTAAGCTAAAAACACCAATTAAAATCAAAAGTTTTCTGACCAAAAACTCTGCTCAAAATTCTGGTTTTCTGAAAACTTGTTTTCAGTTTCTGTTTCTTCACTAATTCCTACTCTATTGTGAAGATTTCTGAAAGTGCACCTATAATAGCCCTTGTCCACGATCACATACAGATTCAAGGCTTATTGGAAAGTTTGTAATCACTCAAAGAGAAGCATTGTACAAGAGCGTCTTCGGGTTGAAGAGAGTTTGTACAAGGTGTTGTGTCTTCTTGATTTGTAAGAAGAGTTGTACATTTGACAAAGGGGATTTGTCAGGTGGTGTGCAAGGTGTTGATTTTGGGTGTACAAAGTCAAAGGATAAAGGAAAATCTCAAGCGGGTGGCTTGAGGACTGGATGTAGGTCACGAGGACCAAATCAGGATAAATCTCTTATGTTTGCATTTGCTTTATCTTTTCTGTGATTTATTTTCCTTTATTGCAAGTACTTTTTATTTACGCTAATATCTTTGTTTGAGTGTTGACGTGTATAGTAGATCCTACAATTGGCATCATCTCGGGACCAACAATTGGTATCAGAGCCCGGCCCGGCATACAAGCCCTGCATACCCAGTCAACAACAATACAAGGATGGCAACGGAGTTTCCTTCATCATAATTCAAAGAAGGACATTCTACACAACGTCCACCGCTATTTGACAGATCCAACTACAACTATTGAAAGTGTAGAATGAAGATCTATTTGCAATCATCAACTACGAACTATGGAACATAGTAGAAGCAGCGTACACCAAACCGAGTACCAACTACACCGCTTGGAGTGATGATCAAAAGAAGAATGCGAACCTTGATGCCAAAGCGATGAATGCTTTATTCTGTGCTTTAACCAAAGAAGAATTCAACCGTGTGTCAATAGCCACTTCTGTAAATCAAATATGGCACACTCTACAGGTAACACATGAAGGCACAAATAAGGTTAAGGAATCTAAAATTTCTATTCTTGTCCACAGGTTTGAACTTCTCAAAATGGAGGAGAATGAAACCATCTCAGAAATGGTTACAAGGTTCACTGACATAACAAATTTCTTAACATTCCTTGGAAAGGAATACACCTAAGTCAAAAAAGTTCGCAAGATTCTTCGTGCACTCACATCAGATTGGGAGAAGAAGACAACTGCAATAGAAGAAGAGAATGATCTCTCAACAATATCGTTAGAAAGCCTTATTGGTAATCTAATGGCATTTGAAGTGCAACTCGAAGATAGAAAGAAGGATGAACAACAATCTTTCTCAAAAAAGAAAGAACTTGCCTTCCATGCATCCTCAGACACGGACAATTCAGATAACGATGAAGAGGAGATGTCAATGCTTTCAAGAAAATTCAGAAAGTTCTTGAAACAAGATAAGTTTAAATGTTTTAATTGTACTAAAACAGGCCATATGAAGAAGGATTGCCCACTGCTCAAAAATAAAGGTAAATTCAAGAGCAAAAATTCAGAAAGAAGAAAGACTACCAAGCATCATGGGAAGTGATTCATCTTCCTCTGATGAAGAAGAAACCACTGAACATGCCAACATCTGTTACATGGCTCTAAAAGAAGATGAGGTACAATTTTCTGAACTCTTGATGCATTTCAAGAATTATACAATGATCTTAAGAATGAAAAGATAAAGAATAAAGTTTTGACAAAAGAAAATGAAAAACTTTTCAAAGAAAATTCTTATTACACTTCTCAAATTTCTTCTATAAATTCTCAAAAAGATGATTTTGAAAAAGTAAAATCATCACTGAAAAAAGATAATGAGAATTTATTACAAAATAATATTTTATTGAAAAGAGAAACTATGTCTTTAAATGAAAGAATTTTTATTTTAGATAAAGACATGTCAATTTTCAAAATGAAGTATGAAGAGATTTTGAAAAATGTGACTAAATTTAATCAAAAAAAAGAAAAGTTAAATGATTTGTTATCATATCAAAAGATGTCACATAATCATTATGGTCTTGGATTTTTTGGAAAATCTACATATGTTAGTAATCCATATAATTCTTTTGTGAAAAGAAATACTGATATTATTTCAAAAAGAATTATGAACAAGTTCGTATGGATTCCTAAAAACTTAATTATTGTTGATAAAAATACTTATATTGCATCATACATACATGATATATGTAATTCAGCAATTATGTGTATACTAACAGATGAAAACCAAATTCAAATTGGGTTTGGTCTCCTAAAGATTAATGCTTTGATCTTATAATGATTGGTACCATTCTAATGTTTATCTTTCAAGTACCATATAAGAAGTTTGATAAGAAAAATATTTTCAGAATATTTATTATATACATTTGTTATGATATACTTGTTATAGAGGGAGAACACAAGTTTAGGGGAGAACATATAACATATTTTTTGCAGGAGGAGAACATATAACATATTTTCTACAGGGGGAGTATTCATTCACACAAAGTGTCATCATCAAAAAAGGGGAGAATGTTGGAACTTACTTTTGATGATACATTTGTGAAGACATATCAATGGAGCTCTATCTTACAAGCCTATTCAAGAGTTCTACATGATCAAGACTTCTCAAAGAGAGTTGCTATTGATGTGTATTGTAATGGTTAATAGTATGTTAAAAGCCTTGAAACACACACACACACACATCATTACTCCATTAATCGACTTATACCTCTTTGTAGTCGACTTGTACATGGTATAGTCGACTTGATGATTGGTAGTGAAAAGTGCATTTTTATCATCATATTTACCATCACATTTTAATATTTATTCATATAATTCTGCACATTTACTAATATTTTATGATTTATTGTGTGCAGGCCTTGAGTTCTTATTTTAATGATAAATAAAGCCTAAAAGAATCCCAAAAGCCCATGTCCAAGCCCAAGTGAAAAATTGCAATTATCAAATGTCAAAGTTGCAATTACCAATTGCAAGAATTGCAAATATTAAAAGAAGAGTAAAGGGATGGACTTCTACTAAATCCTAAATGCTTGCAGGATGAGGATAAAAAGAGTGCAAGAGATGAAATTCGTTTAAAAGATATGGGAAGATTTGAGATTTAGGGTAACTTGCTTCCTAAGTTATCCCGAAATCTCAAGATGAAGAGTCAGGATACAATTTCCAGAAGGATAAACCCAGATGGACGGACCAGAGGATGCCACGCGAGAAAGAGCATGGCATTTGGTTACAAAAGTGCCGCGTTTCCGCCGCAAATTTCCCGTTTCCGCGGCAATCCTGAGGCGGTTGGCGATGCGTTTTCGTTGAGGAGTTGTACTGGGACTCTACTTCCTATATCTCCTATAAATACCCCTGCAGAGCAACAGAGAAGGGGCGTCCAGAGGCAGAGCCAGAGGGCCAAATCTAGGGTTTTTAGGTTTTCTTCTTTTTTCTAGTTTAGGTTTTCTTTTCTTTTTAATTTTTATGTAAGTGAGGGAGAGGGCTATGTTGAGCGTGACACCGATTTATGCTTCTCTTCTCTTCCATTGTATCAAGTAATAAAGGTAACTTTTATTTTGTTTTTATGTCATTGCTTTACTTTTCTTTTTGTTTTCTTTTTTCTTTTCTACTTTATTTCTGTTGATCTTTGATGAGCATGCAAGTGATTTCCGAAACACAAGTATAACAAGTCTTGGTGGTGCCAACGATACTTCATGGTGATGTTCTCCTCCTCAAGGTACGTATCACTTCATACTTACCAAAGCTTGATGATATAATGCGAACAGGGGACTGAGATCGATCCTATGGTTTATGCGTTCAACGCCTCCGAAACAAGGTAGAAAGTGTTAGGTTTTCACGTTTTTTTTCAACCAAGGTTAGTGTTTATTTCTTTTCTTTTCTTTTATTTTATTTTTGTAAGATTAAATCATAACACTTCTTCCAATTCTTTCTTTTCCGACTCATTGTAAATACCGCTCTCTTTCTAACCTAACCAATATTTTCTTATTAATAACTAAAAAAAGATAAATTTTTAGAGAATCTTACAAACGCTTCCATCGCTAGTCCCTCCCAGAGGATCACGACCCGCATAGCCACTGCTACCGCGGATTAGAATTGAGAACCTTGCACAATTACTTCTAAATCTAACATCTTATTTTTGTGTGCAGGTAAAATCTCGATCAAAATTTTGGCGCCGTTGCCGGGGACGGACGGTAAGTTTTTATCTCTAAAAAAAAAATTAACTAATTCTTTTATTCTTTTCTGTTTGCAGGTTTGGAGAACAGAAACACAACAGCAGAAGTGGACATATTACAACTCTGTGCCTCTGCCCTCGAAGGCAGAGCAACAGAGACTACTAGTTTGCCGCGAAAACGCGGCAATAGCCGCGGATCCGCGGCAACAGTAGAGAACTACTGATCCATCTTTTTGCAGGTTGCTGAAATTTGCAAATACTGTTTACTGCTCTGTTGATTTTGTTCTGTGATAAACCTGTCTACTGCTAATTAAATCAACAGTAAAAAAAATTTTTGTTGCAAAAGTTAAAAATTGATTAGACGTTTGCATATTAGGCACGTGTCTTTTCAATTACTTTATTTTACTGTTGAAGAGTGCTGGAGCAAGGTACGTACGCATTGCATGTAGAATAGGACTCATCTCTTGGTTGATTTTCATGCTTTGAGTGAATCTTATTTACATATCTTGTACACTTGCACAAAAATATCTTAAGGGCATAACCCATTAACAAGATAAGGTGGGGATTTCATCACCCTTCCTTAGCCCAAAAATCATATCCAAGCACTCACTAACCCAAGCCTAACTTAAAATTAGTAGACGTTGGCCCTAGGGACTTCTCGGACTCAATTAGGAGATTATCCTAAGGGGGAACAGTGCTGGAAGTTGACTCCTGCCAAATCAGTGTCTAGGAAGGGGATTGAGGGCCGAAAGCCCGAAGATTGGTGGTTATTTAATTAAGGAACGTCTTTGACGGAAAACCTCCCACCACTCTTGCCCTGACCTGGCTGATTAACTTGTGGTCAAAGTCTACACCCTACCTCCTGTGGACAGTCTAATCAGTTAGGAGTCATCTAGGTCATAGGTCTACCCTAACTTAGGTTAGAATTTTTTCTTTTTTGTTTGTTTATTTGTTTGTTTTCTTTTTCTTTTTGTGTTGGTGTGATATGGCATATAATAATAATTTTTCCAATTTTAATCCATATTACACACCTAACTATTTTTCGGATAATATCAACCCGGCATTGCACAACTTTGACCAACCTAGTGTGCCGGAATGGTCTTATCCGAATGAATATAACCCATACCCCCCATCTTATGACCATAATTTTCATACTTTCAACTCTTCACAGAGTTCATGGGGTTTCGTTTCCCCCGAGTCCAATTTTCAACCGACTTGTCCTCCGTCTCCACCTTGTCCACAATATTCCCAAGAGTCATACTCTGATCCACCCATTCAGAATAGAATACCATCTATCGGGGAAATGATAAGTATGCATGAGTCCAAGCAACAATTACCATCAATCGCAGACATGATTATGCGTGAGTCCACCAACTCACAACTTCATCACGATTATACTTCATCTTTTCAAGTCCAATCACAGCATGATGCACCTATCGACTATGAAAGGATGCTTGCAGCCATAACTCAGGCTAGATTAGCCCGTGATCGTGATATAGATCTGATGGTTCAATCCTTACGTTCTCATCGTTCGGCCATTTCTGATATCACAGACCACTCTCTTAGAGCCGACGAACCAAGTTGCTTTGGACAACAAGAGTCTAATTCTAATTCAGTACCATCATGTGAACTTGCCGAAACTTCAAATTTTGATAACTTGACAAGTTTTTCCTTTCCTGAAATAGATCTTGAGCATGAATATGATCATGAACCCCAACTTGATGATTCAATTTTGCTTCCTGATTCAATAATGACTCCGTGTCTCCACCTGATTTCACTTTTTTCGAGTCAACATTGGATCCTGTTCCAATTCATCATGAAATTGAATCACCCATTTTTGATGATCATATTAAACTTGACCAATTTTGCAATTTTGAAAGTCCCATGAATAAATTGGCAAGTTCTCATTTTTATGAAATTGAACCCAATGAGATATGTGACCTAGATTCTCAAATCTGTGATCAAGTTCAAATTCCCGAATCATTATTGACTCCTGTTTTGTTACCCGACTTAGGTAATCTTTTAGAGTCAGTCTTGATTCCCACACCTATCATTCCTGAACTTGAATCACCAATATTGAGTCACATTCCATTGTGGGAGGATTATTGTGGACTTGAGCTTCAACTTATTGATTTGGACCCACTTCCTGAACCTAGCCCGACTCCTGAACCATTACTTGATTTAAGTTTCTTTCCTGAGTCGGTATTCGTTCCCGTACTTCCCATGTCCAAGTCAAGCATTCCATCTTTTCACACTCCATTTTGGGACAAGGCGGTTGACACAATTGACTCTGAAAATAATTATGAATTATGGAAATTTGATGGGGTGGAATTTTAAAAAATGTTAATACAGACATCATTTTAGTGGGTTATACAAAAAAGATTTCTGGTGGGTTCCCCCGAATTCCACAAAAAGTAGATTGGGCCGCATTTCGTGGACCAATTAGACCACCACCGGAACCACCACCTTAAGGTAACTTCTGCCTTCCCTTGTTCTTTTTCATGCATATATGCATTCATTCATACATTGAGGACAATGCATGAGATAAGTGTGGGGGTGGGCTTTACTAACATACTAACATAGTTAGAAACTAACAAAAATTGCTAATTAAAAAAATCTAAAAAAAAACTTATAAAAAGGACAATATTTTGACTTATCTTTTGAAAGAAATCTAAGTTAGTCTTAAGAATTAGGAAAATCATGATTAAGATTTCTAAAAACTTGGTCAAAATAAATAAATTGTTGAATTTTTAGGTATAGGAGGAGAAATAGAATAAGTAGTTAGTCTTAATTTTTACCTTAATGAAATGTGCATACCTAATGCATATCTAGGATTCTAAGACAAAGACCCTTGTGCCTCATAAAAAAAAATGTCTAAAAAAAAAATTTCACCAATTAAGCTGGATACATGTGCCTCAAGAAGCATAAGTATTCACGCCTAAAGGTGAGTAATAAATAAAATAAAGCCCTTAGTTTTGTGGCCTAGTTCACTCGAATTTGAGTCCGCAGGGTGTTTTCTCACCTGGTGCCCTAAGCCGACCGGTTTGGGAGCCACCGACTTTAAGTTCGCTACATGGGTGGATTAGAAAGCCAAAGAAAACTGAGAATAATATATGTATTAACACATCTAATAGTCAATTAGTTAGGTATGAGGGCCTCAAGAAGCCTTGATACTTACACGAAAGAAAATTAGATGAGTTATAAAAAAATAATAATAATAATAAAGAGGCATGAGAGTCCAAGTTAAGGAATTCCTAGTAAAAATTCATAAGGATGCATATGACTTAGGGTAACGAAAAAGACTATACAAAAATTCAGTTTTGATCCTTACCTAAAATGAATAACAATTGACTTTATTAAGACTAAGTTTAAGAATGAATAAAAATGATAATCCTAAAAACTTATAGATTACTTAGTCTTTTCAAAAGTATTTCAAATATTTCCTTTTTATGGATTTTGTGGGTGCAATCCGCTGAAAACCCTCACGAGACAACACTCGTCCTCTAGGGTAACCTAGGGGTTTAACGGCTTGTTGCACGTGCTAAGTGCAACCGTGATTCCTACGAAAGTGAGTTAGCTAGTTTAGTTTTTTTTTTTTTTTCTTTTTGATTTTTACTCGAGGACGACCAAAAAGATAAGTGTGGGGGTGTGATTGGTAGTGAAAAGTGCATTTTTATCATCATATTTACCATTACATTTTCATATTTATTCATATAATTCTGCACATTTACTAATATTTTATGATTTATTGTGTGCAGGCCTTGAGTTCTTATTTTAATGATAAATAAAGCCTAAAAGAATCCCAAAAGCCCATGTCCAAGCCCAAGTGAAAAATTGCAATTATCAAATGTCAAAGTTGCAATTACCAATTGCAAGAATTGCAAATATTAAAAGAAGAGTAAAGGGATGGACTTCTACTAAATCCTAAATGCTTGCAGGATGAGGATAAAAAGAGTGCAAGAGATGAAATTCGTTTAAAAGATATAGAAAGATTTGAGATCTAGGGTAACTTGCTTCCTAAGTTATCCTGAAATCTCAAGATGAAGAGTCAGGATACAATTTTCAGAAGGATAAACCCAGATGGACGGACCAGAGGATGCCACGCGAGAAAGCGCATGGCATTTGGTTACAAAAGTGCCGCGATTCTGCGGCAAATTTCCCGTTTCCGCGGTAATCCTGAGGCGGTTGGCGATGCGTTTTCGTTGAGGAGTTGTACTGGGACTCTACTTCCTATATCTCCTATAAATACCCCTGCAGAGCAACAGAGAAGGGGCGTCCAGAGGCAGAGCCAGAGGGCCAAATCTAGGGTTTTTAGGTTTCTTCTTTTTTCTAGTTTAGGTTTTCTTTTCTTTTTAATTTTTATGTAAGTGAGGGAGAGGGCTATGTTGAGCGTGACACCGATGTATGCTTCTCTTCTCTTCCATTGTATCAAGTAATAAAGGTAACTTTTATTTTGTTTTTATGTCATTGCTTTACTTTTCTTTTTGTTTTTTTTCTTTTCTACTTTATTTCTGTTGATCTTTGATGAGCATGCAAGTGATTTCCGAACCACAAGTATAACAAGTCTTGGTGGTGCCAACGATACTTCATGGTGATGTTCTCCTCCTCAAGGTACGTATCACTTCATACTTGCCAAAGCTTGATGATATAATGCGAACAGGGGACTGAGATGGATCCTATGGTTTATGCGTTCAACGCCTCCGAAACAAGGTAGAAAGTGTTAGGTTTTCACGTTTTTTTTTCAACCAAGGTTAGTGTTTATTTCTTTTCTTTTCTTTTATTTTATTTTTGTAAGATTAAATCACAACACTTCTCCCAATTCTTTCTTTTCCGACTCATTGTAAATACAGCTCTCTTTCTAACCTAACCAATATTTTCTTATTAATAACTAAAAAAAGATAAATTTTTAGAGAATCTTACAAACGCTTCCATCGCTAGTCCCTCCCAGAGGATCACGACCCACATAGCCACTGCTACCGCGGATTAGAATTGAGAACCTTGCACAATTACTTCTAAATCTAACATCTTTATTTTTGTGTGCAGGTAAAATCTCGATCACTTGACATATTTAGTAGTCGACTAACCTTCGTCCTGCAAATATACTAACTCTCTATTTTGTGACCAATATGCATTATTAGTCGACTTAACAGACTATCTAGTCGACTAATAGATGGCCTAGTCGACTAACCCCTTAGTCTGGTCGACTAGTTTCAGTTTCCAGAAACTTATCCTTTGATTCAATTTGACCTAGTCGACTTGGCCCATTTTGTAGTCGACAACCCAGTGTAAATTGTCCAGCCTAGTCGACTAACCCCCTGCCTGTTGGCCCGAAGGCCCATCACTCTAGTTTTGATGATGATCAACTCATGTAGTTATAGTACTAATGATCTTGTGTTTAATTAGTGACAGATTTATGATCAAGATCTTAGTAGGTGCATAGCTTCAACAAAGGATTTGAAGTCAAGTTTTGGAGCTAGCAAGGTTTGATTCAAGAGCTATTGGATCGTGTTTGGACCAAGTCAAGAAGATAAGAAGGCTTCAAGTGAAGACTTCAAGAAGATGAAGACTTGTGTCTAGGTTTGTTTTATAAGATTTAGTTTTTAGAGAAAATGTAAAGGATAGAGTAGTTGGTGGATTGCTCAAGTATATATACACACACACACACACTCTTGATAGTTTTATTTTTACAAAAGATTTTCTATTTTAGAAAATACATGTTTGATTTTTGGTTTTCAAGTTTACATGTTTTATCCAAAACCATGTTTAGTGCATAATGTCAAAAACATAGATATTTCACCATGTTTGTGTAGTGGATCATATCCATACACTCCTTGCTTCAAATGAGTTTAAATATCTTATTTTGTATTTGGTGAAGTTTTGGAAAAACAAGTTTTGAAAAATCAAGTTTGGAAAAATACTGTTTTTCATTTGAGCCAATTTTTCCATATTACAAAAATAGTCCAAATCATTTGTAACATGCCTTGATTTTGTACAAGCATGTTTGTTTATCAAAGTATATTGGTAAAACTATTTTTGTAGATTTTTTAGTATTTTATGAGATTTTATTTTAGCCAAAAAGACCAAGTTTTAAATCCCTAAGTTTTCTGTTCTGGCTTAAGCCGGTCGACCGTACCGGACGGTCGACCGACGTGCACAGACGTGCACGCCAGTTCTGGCAGGAGGCCGGTCGACCGACCCAGTCGACCGTCCAGAGAGCTCTGCTCTTTGGAAAGGCCCCGGCCGACCGAGTGGTCGACCGGACAGAGAGACTTGCTCTCTGTATCCTGGCCTCGGTCGGCCGACCGGTCGACCGATGGCACAACGGTCTGAAATATGACCGTTGGCCGGTCGACCGGGCGGTCGACCGACAGGCCTGACAGACCCCAACGGCTACTTTTTCTAGGCCTATAAATTTGGGGGTTTGGGCATTGTTTTTCTCCAAGATTTTCAAGTGGGTTTTCACCAGTTTTTCCTGAACTATTTAGAGTTTTTCCTCCACTTTTTTTAGAGCAAATATTTCCAATCAAAAGGGGAGTTTTTATCAAGAGTGTTAAAAGAGATTTCTTGAGTTTTCCTCCACCATTCTCATCCTTGTTTTTCTCACACAAACACTTGAGCTATCCATTGCTATATCTACCCTATAGGGAGTTTGTTGTGAGAGAATTTTAGGTGATCAAGAGTTGTGATCACCAAAGTTCTACTTTGCTCTTTGAGGAGACGGACGGTTGTGTTCGCATTGTTTCGGGTCCTAGTGAGGACTCGGTGTTTCGAGTTCGGGTGTGAACTCTTTGTTTGAGGTGCGGCCTCGGCGAGCCAGTGGGCTTGCGGTGTGTACGGACTAGGGAGTCCGAGAGTTGTAGGTGTTGCGGCACCGAGTGATCCGGTGGGATTGATTATAGTGGAAATCCTTCGTGTGTCGAAGGCGGGGATGTAGAGCAAGTGTGCTCGAACCTCGAAACAAATCCCTTGTGTTTGCGATTGTTCACTCTCTCTCTCTCTCTCTTTGTCTCTTGTTTATATCTTGCATGCTATTATTGTGCTTATCCATACATGCTTGATATTCATATTATGCTTTATTGATATACATGCGTGGGTTTGTTTGCTAACACTTGTATTTAAGCAAGAGAGCCAACGCGACACCTCAACCCTTATCCAGGGGAATCTAGAGGAGTTAGTCCAGAGCCCTTCACGGGGAATTCGGCTACACTCTTGTGTTATACGTGGTGTTTAGTTTAAATAGTTTGTTTACGTCATAATAGTTTTTACTTCCGCATTATTTGGCATTTAGTGACCATTAGATTAGCCATCACCTATTCACCCCCCTCTAGGTGATCTTCAATTGGTATCAGAGCCAAGTGCTCTGAATTTGGGTCTCACAACCTAGAGTTAAAGATCCTCATTTTAGGCTAATCACAATATTTTGTACACACACCATGGACTTCATGTCACCACCCACCTTTGACATTCTTAACATCCAAATTTGGAAGGTTAAAATGTCTTTGTACCTCAAGGCCCTAGGCATTCATGTTTACCTTGCCATCACTAATGATTATTGTTTAAATGGCAAGAATCTTGAGGCTAGTGCAAAAGCCCTTTATGCTTTGAAGAGTACCCTAAATGATGATTATTTATCTAGGGTTTCTAACATTGATTCGGCTTTTGTAGTTTGGAACTCCCTCCTCTCCCTTGGCGAAAATGAACAATACTATGTGGGGAGCGATTCGGATGTTGAAAGTGACGTCTCCAACAAGTGCTATATGGTCCAAGGGGATAACCCCCTTGAGGTAACACCGAATCCGAGTTAGATGATGAAGACATGTCATATGATGAGCTTAGCACTTTTTGTCAACTCCTTCTTGAGAAATATAACATGATTAAGAAAGAAAATAAAAATTTGAAAAAGAAATTTGATTGCATGCATAAGGAAAATGATTCTTTCAAAAATAATATTGCATGTTTAGAAAAAGAAAAAGAAGATTTGAAAAATGAAAATATTTCCTTAATGTCCAAATTAAATAATCTTTGTGAAGGAAACACATCTTTGAAAAATAAAATTATTTTGGTGGAAAAGTAAAAGGAAATTGCTTTTCAAGAAAACACTACTTTGAAAAGAAAAATTTTTGAAAAAGAAAAAGAAAAGTTTCTAAAAAGAAAAGGACTTTTGATCATGCTTTACATGCCACCACCTCTATTGATCAAAATGAAGTTAAATTTTTGAAAAAGAAAATTGATTGTTTGAGCTCTACTTTGAGCACATGTGCATTTAACCATTCTAGATTGGAGTCTATGTTTTCAAAGAAACAAGCTCCACATTCTCATGCACATCATCATGCATATGCTTATGTTGCACGCCACGATCATACACATACACATAAGCATCCTAAGGTGTACAAGTGTACACATTGTGGCCGCAAAGGCCATTTAGCAAAATTTTGTTTTGACAAGTTGCATCATTTTAATTTTGCTAAAAATAAAAATGTTTGGGTGCCTTACAAAGCTAACCCCCAAGGACCCAAAAGAAAATGGGTACCAAAACTCCCACCATGTGTTTTTGATGTAGGTGAGGGCTCTCACAAGACGTGAGAGATTTGGTGCCTTGGTGGTGGATGCATGGACTTGAAGGACATATAATTGATGCACCGCTATCAAGGAGGTTTGGTGGGTCAACCACCATGTTTGGAGTTTTTGAACATAGTTCCTTAGTTGGTAACTATTTCTAAACACCTAGTTTATTTACATGCTTGTTCATATATCATATTTTTAGCATGTTCATGTTTTAGGTTTTGTGCTTCATGTGGTAAATACTAATTAAAATGTAGTTTTTATTAAAGCTTGAATTTATACATGTACAAGTAGTGAGCAACAAATTGATTCATATATGTTTGCACTTCATGCTCATTTGTACCCACTATATGCACATGTATAGCCTAGTTTTGATGATTTCCTCATTTACACTTGTTTTGCCAATTTTTGTGTTTTTACTTCATGTATATGCATTTTTATTCAAATCTAATAAATATACATGTATATCCTTTTTGAGTCTCTTGCCTTCATGCAAATACTATTAATAGACTCGTTTTATGTTTGGGATATGTATGCATATTGTTAGATTTAGATAAATCATACATATACCTAGAAGTTTATTGTTTTTAATGAAAAATAAATTTTCATGTTTTGTTTGATAAAATAAATAATTTGTTTTGATCATTTTGAGCCTTAATGACTATTTTCATGAAAATGCTATATACATGATTCTTGTACACTCATACTTCATTTGTTTTGTCATGACTTTGATTCATGAACACTTTTATGAGCTTAATCGATTTTGAGTGTCATCTCTTGTGTATTTGGTATGATTCATGAATACATATGATTTGGTTTCATATTTTTGAAGGATCTTTAATTAGTTTTTCAAAAATTAATTTAACTAGTTATTTATTCTTCAATGTTTATGAGATATACACATGATCCTATTATTGTTTCAATTGGTATCATTGAATCATTTCAATTGGTATCAATTTGACTCTATTTTTGTATATACTCATATTTTGTTTTCTTATATATGTATGTATCAATTTCATTTGGTATACTCATTTTTCATACATATATATGAGTTATTTGTGCTTGAGTTAAAATTGTTTTACATGTTTAAAGCACAAAGCTGTTTTTGATGAGAAAATAAAAATTTTTAAGAAAAATTCTCAAGATTTGTTTTATTCAGAAAATTCAAAATTTTGTTTTATGAAAAATTCAAAATTTTTTTTATTTGTATTGCCTATATGCAAGGAGAGCTTAACATCTCTTCTACATATAGATTCATGTTGAGTGTATTATATATTGAGGAGCTTGACAACTCTTCTTTATGTGGTACACGTGTGTAGGGGGCTTCACATCTCCTCTTATGTATTACATAATATGTGTTATGTGAATTGGGGCTTGTCATCTCTTCTTCATGTAATGCATATGTGTAGGGAAGTTAACTTAGCGTCTTCCTCTTCATGAATGTATATCGCATATAACCTTTTATTGACTTATTTGTTTACACCCCTTATTGGTCTCTTTGTTTATGACAAAAAGGGGGAGAAAAATTTGATGATTTTGTTTTTACTTTAACCCCTTTGTTGATGATTGACAAAAAGGGGAGAAAGATTTTGGATTTATATGCATGTTTTGTGAAAAAGATTTTGGATTTATATGCATATTTTGTGAAAAAGGATTGTTTATGCATATATGTTTTGTTTTGCAAATAGGATAAAAAGAATTTGATTTGATTTGTTTATCTCCTAGCCTTGCATACATGCCATTCATTGCATATTATTATTTTTTGTGATGCATGAGTTAAGGGGGAGCTTCTTTGGAGCTTTACTTTAATCCATGCATATATAACTTCATGAGTTTTGTCATCATCAAAAAGGGGGAGATTGTTGGCCCGAAGGCCCATCACTCTAGTTTTGATGATGATCAACTCATGTAGTTATAGTACTAATGATCTTGTGTTTAATTAGTGACAGATTTATGATCAAGATCTTAGTAGGTGCATAGCTTCAACAAAGAATTTGAAGTCAAGTTTTGGAGCTAGCACGGTTTGATCCAAGAGCTATTGGATCGTGTTTGGACCAAGTCAAGAAGATAAGAAGGCTTCAAGTGAAGACTTCAAGAAGATGAAATGTGTCTAGGTTTGTTTTATAAGATTTTGTTTTTAGATAAAATGTAAAGGATAGAGTAGTTGGTGGATTGCTCAAGTATATATACACACACACACTCTTGATAGTTTTGTTTTTACAAAAGATTTTCTATTTTAGAAAATACATGTTTGATTTTTGGTTTTCAAGTTTACATGTTTTATCCAAAACCATGTTTAGTGCATAATGTCAAAAACATAGATATTTCACCATGTTTGTGTAGTGGATCATATCCATACACTCTTTGCTTCAAATAAGTTTAAATATCTTATTTTTGTATTTGGTGAAGTTTTGGAAAAACAAGTTTTGAAAAATCAAGTTTGGAAAAATACTGTTTTTCATTTGAGCCAATTTTTCCATATTACAAAAATAGTCCAAATCATTTGTAACATGCCTTGATTTTGTGCAAGCATGTTTGTTTATCAAAGTATATTGGTAAAACTATTTTTGTAGATTTTTCAGTATTTTATGGGATTTTATTTTAGCCAAAAAGACCAAGTTTTAAATCCCTAAGTTTTCTGTTCTGGCTTAAGCCGGTCGACCGGATGGTCGACCGACGTGCACAGACGTGCACGCCAGTTCTGGCAGGAGGCCGGTCGACCGACCCTGTCGACCGTCCAGAGAGCTCTGCTCTCTGGAAAGGCCCCGGCCGACCGAGCGGTCGACTGAACAGAAAGACTTGCTCTCTGTATCCTGGCCTCGGTCGGTCGACCGGTGGCACAACGGTCTGAAATATGACCGTTGGCCGGTCGACCGGGCGGTCGACCGACAGGCCTGACAGACCCCAACGGCTAGTTTTTCCAGCCCTATAAATTTGGGGGTTTGGGCATTGTTTTTCTCCAAGATTTTCAAGTGGGTTTTCACCAGTTTTTCCTGAACTATTTAGAGTTTTTCCTCCACTTAATTTAGAGAAAATATTTCCAATCAAAGGGGAGTTTTTATCAAGAGTGTTAAAAGAGATTTCTTGAGTTTTCCTCCACCATTCTCATCCTTATTTTTCTCACACAAACACTTGAGCTATCCATTGCTATATCTACCCTATAGGGAGTTTGTTGTGAGAGGATTTTAGGTGATCAAGAGTTGTGATCACCAAAGTTCTACTTTGCTCTTTGAGGAGGCAGACGGTTGTGTTCGCATTGTTTCGGATCCTAGTGAGGACTCGGTGTTTCGAGTTCGTGTGTGAACTCTTTGTTTGAGGTGCGGCCTCGGCGAGCCGGTGGGCTTGCGGTGTGTACGGACTAGGGAGTCCGAGAGTTGTAGGTGTTGCGGCACCGAGTGATCCGGTGGGATCGATTATAGTGGAAATCCTTCGTGTGTCGAAGGCGGGGATGTAGAGCAAGTGTGCTCGAACCTCGAAACAAATTTCTTGTGTTTGCGATTGCTCACTCTCTCTCTCTTTGTCTCTTGTTATATCTTGCATGCTATTATTGTGCTTATCCTTACATGTTTGATATTCATATTGTGCTTTATTGATATACATGCGTGGGTTTGTTTGCTAACACTTGTATTTAAGCAAGAGAGCCAACACGACACCTCAACCCTTATCCAGGGGAATCTAGAGGAGTTAGTCCAGAGCCCTTCACGGGGAATTCGGCTACACTCTTGTGTTATACGTGGTGTTTAGTTTAAATAGTTTGTTTACGTCATAATAGTTTTTACTTCCGCATTATTTGGCATTTAGTGATCATTAGATTAGCCATCACCTATTCACCCCCCCTCTAGGTGATACTTCACTGCCCCCAAGTCGACTAATGACAATTTCTGACTGTTGGACAGTTTCTTTTTTCTGGTGTTTTATCCAACGTTTATATATTCAAAATGGACCTAATAACTACCCTAACTGACTATGGTTTTTAACTATAAATAGGTATGTTATCCTAGGCTAAAAACGCCAATTAAAATCAAAAGTTTTCTGACCAAAAACTCTATTCAAAATTATGGTTTTCTGAAAACTTGTTTTTCCTTTCTGTTTCTTCACCAATTCCTACTCTATTGTTAAGATTTCTGAAAGTCCACCTATAATAGCCCTTGTCCACGATCACATACAGATTCAAGGCTTATAGGAAAGTTTGTAATTACTCAAAGAGGAGCATTGTACAAGAGCGTCTTCGGGTTGACGAGAGTTTGTACAAGGTGTTGTGTCTTCTTGGTTTGTAAGAAGAGTTGTACACATTTGGTAAAGGGGATTTGTCAAGTGGTGTGCAAGGTGTTGATTTTGGGTGTACAAAGTCAAAGGATAAAGGAAAATCTCAAGCGGGTGGCTTGGGGACTGGATGTAGGTCACGAGGACCGAACCAGGATAAATCGCTTGTGTTTGCGTTTGCTTTATCTTTTCTATGATTTATTTTCATTTATTGCAAGCACTTCATATTTACGCAAATATCTTTGTTTGAGTGTTGACGTGTTAGTAGATCCTACAATTGGCATCATCTCGGGACCAACAGAAAGATCTTATATGCCATACTTTGATCACTGATCAGGGGAACTGTGCACGAAAAGTGTATGTTTTGAAATCATTAATTAAAAGTGTGTGCTTTAGCTTCCTTGATACTTTCGTTATAGCATAGAGGCTAAACGGGTCGAATCCACAGGGACGGTAATTGGTAGAAGCTTTACTGATATGTTCACGTGTGTGTTAAAGTTTCTTCAACATTTTAAAAGATGAAAAGAAAAGAAAACAGAATGGAAATAGAAGGATACGGTGAAAACAAAGAAGTAGGAAACATATAAAAGAATGCATTTGTGATTTTTGTAATTATTTCTAAAACAAAGTATAAATGGAAGAAAACTCATGGCTATTAACTACTAATGGCTCCACTAACATGCTAATCTCTTAGTGATAGTTGACTCACATGTATCATTGGCCATCACTAGTTCTTAGTTCAAGAGCTTTACAAAGCATAGCTCATAAGATCACTTTCACATCAAAACTCAACAAACAAGAGAAAGCTACACTTAAGCCATCAAAACTAACTAGATCAAGTATGGAATAAAGTAATGATAACTTGTTTTAGAGTTAGATGTTAGAGTGTTAGAATCCATCATCATAAACCATCAATGACTCTTGCAAGAGCAAGGCCAAGTAGAGGCTATTAAATTCATTAGGATTATCAAGTAAACAGCTAGTATAGTTAGTGGTTAGTAGTTGTTGCCATGAGAAGAAAAATTAGCTAATTATGTAAAGAGTTAGAGAGTAGAAAGTAGAGATAAGAGAGAACCTTTCATAGAGTGTCACCTCCATTACAAGCACTCTTGCTTTCATCCTATGTACTACTCTCTTCCCTATTACATGATTTACAAGAAATAAAAAATACAAAGGAGGAAGAAGAAGAACAACTAACCTAAACTAAATAAAGAAAACTACCCTAAAAACTTTTCTCCTTTCTATTCTAAAAAACTAGGGGTTTTTATAGGCTAGGGGGCATCACGGTGCCACGAGTCGAAACTCGACACGTGATCCCACCAGAAGGCCGCGAAAACGCGATTTTTGCTGCGTTTTCACGGCCCTTGTTGGGGCTGCACGCGCTGCTCCCATGAGTGCAGACTGCTGGCTTGTCCTCCTGCTAGTTCCCCTGCTGATTTTTGATTTTCTACTTCCAGATTTGACAGATTAGCTCCTAAAGTCAATGGCTATATTTTAGGCTCTAAAATCACCAAATAAATGGGATTTTTTGGCTTCTTCTTCATTCCACACCATAGACCTAGGAACACACAAGAAAACCATCATTAGCAATATTTTATATAGAATAATTGTGAAGATGTATGAAATATGCACATATGGAGACTAATCACACCCCCACACTTATCTTTTGCTCATCCGAACAAAACAAAAAACTAACTTAAAAAATTATTTCACCACTTTCACAGGTGATGGATTGCACTGAGCATATGCAATAAGCCGTTAAACCTCTAGGTTTCCCCTAGAGGAGGAGTTGTGTCTCCTGAGGGTTTTCAGCGGATTACACCCACAAAATCCATAAAGAAAGAAAACAAATGTTAGTATTTTAAAAACATATTTTGAAAAGGAGAAAAGTGTTGAAGTATTTTTGCGGAAAATTTAAGCTATCAAAGGTCATAGGCTAACCATAAATTATTCTTCCTTAAACTAAGTCTTAATGTAAAATCTTGTTATAAATTAAAGATAAAAATTTTAAATTGAATTGATTTTTTGATCTTTCATAAGAACTCTTAGAAAATATGCACTTTGTGAACTATGAAGATTTTTCGGTTATCGACTCTAAATTTCATGCCATTTATTTATATAAAATTTTTTTCCTTCTCTTAGTTTTCTTAGGCTTTCTGGCTTCTCTGGGTAGTGAGCCTTTAGCTGGTTACTCCCAAACCAGATGATTTTAGGGAACCAGATGAGAAAACATCCCTCGAAGGACTCAAGTAAACAACACCACAAAACTAACGGAGATTATTTTTTGTCTACCATTTTAGGCAAAAATAATCATGCTTGCTGAGGCATAACTACACAGCTTCAATAAGTGATTTTTTATTATCATCATTTTTATATATATTTTTGTTATAACATTTTCAGTATTTGTTTCAATTCCAAAAAATTGTGTAAGTGTAAAGTGCATATATCTAAGGCAAAAAATTCAAGATCAAACTATCTTTTCAATCTTACTTCCTTACCTTAAATTTAAACAAGATCTATTATTTTGACTTGGTTTAACAATTCATAGTTTTAGGTCTTCCTAATTCCTAAGATAATCTTAATTTTCTTAAAAATAAATAAAAACTATTTCTCTTATTTCAAAAAATTTTATAAAAAGTAAAAAAAAGAAAAAAGGGTTTATATAAAAGAGAAAATCTAAAAACTTTCTAAAAGGAAGTGTAAAAGAAAGAAAATATAAAACAAATTATGTTAGTAAATTCTTCCCCACACTTATCTCATGCATTGTCCTCAATGCATCGTGAATGTGTATATGCATGAAACAAATGAAAGGGAAGAAAAATTATCTCATGGTGATGGTTCTGGTGTAGTCTGATTGGTTTACAAAATGCGGCCAAATCCAAAGACTGTGGATCTCGAAAGAACTCACCAGTGACCTCTCTTATATGACCCATTAAAAGAATGATGAAGCGTATGGTCTTATTTACAAGATTATCCCCATCTAATTTTCAATTTCTAAAAATAATTTTTGAGTCATTTTGTTCAACATCCTTGTCCAACAATGAAGTGTGATTGTGGAAGATGATTGATTTGGGCTCAAATGGAACATGAACAAATACCGACTCGGGAATATGATCTAGCTTAACTCGAGATTCAAAAGTGGGAGTCATAACTGGTTCAAAAATGGGGTCCAAACCAAAAAATTGATGTTCATACATCTTCCCCATCAATGAAGTGTAATGATAAGATATTGGTGATTCAATTTTACGGTGTACTGGTACAGGATTCAATGTTGACTCTGGAACATGAAAAAAAATCTGGTAAAGATACTAGAGTCAATTATTGAATCAAACAGTGAAATGGAATTTCCAACATGAGATTCAGGATCACATTCATGTTCGATTTCAATTTCAGGAACGGGGTAACTTGCCAAAATGTCACTGTGACTTTCAAAACTTGGAGTTTGGTCAAGTTCAAATGGGTGTGCTGAAATTGAATCTTGGTTTCCAAAATAACATGATTCTTGAGTCCAATCAATAGGGTTAGGGAATAATAATTGGTCAAAGGTTGACAAGAAAGATTTTTCTCATTCTCATTGATCAATTCGCTCATTATTGAGTCTAACCTACTGATAGGTCGGGTAATAAAATTTTGGGTCTGAATCATGTCTTCTATACTCTTTGAAATCGGTTCTTCTTGAAAAGGTGAGTGTGGAAGTTGATTTTAAAAATTATGATGAAACTGTGAGTCTATCAGATGTTAAGTTTATTGCTCAGACTCAAGCAAGAGCTCCATACTCAAGTCCAAGACTGATGGTTGTTCATTTTGAATCGGTGGGACTTGAAAAGATGAGTATGACTTTTGAAAATTTGGTTGAAATGATAAGTCCAACATGTTTTGAAGAATTTGCTGTTAGGATTCAAGCATGGCTTCTATACTCTTTTGTATCTCTGATTTTTCTTCAATTGGTGGTTGAGGAAAGGAGTATTTGAAGTAGAATATGGGAAAGAAGATTGTGAAAAAGGTGGTTGAAAATTTTACTCGGGGAAGTGAATCCTAATGGACTCTGTGATGAGTGAAAATTATTTTGAAAATCACAATCATAGAATTAGGGATACGAGTAATATTGAGTTGGACAAACCCAATCCGGTATATATAATTGGTTCATATTGTACATAGCCGGGTCGGAGTTATCCGAGTCAAATGAGGTCGAGGTGAAAAATAGATTCATCTGGTTGGAAAAATTTTGGTTATATTCATTCTATCACAATAATTACAAAAAAAAAAATTTAAACAAACAAACAAACAAACAAACAAACGAAGAAAAAGAAAAAGAAAAACAAGCCTATACTAGGGTTGACTTAGACTTAAATGACTTCTAACTGGTCAGACTGTCCACGGGGGGTACATTATAGAAATCTGACCACAAGTTAATCAGCTAGATAGGAGCAAAATCAGTGGGAGGTATATGTGCCTGAGCAATGGCCTAATTATGCCAAACCACTGCACTTCGAGGTTTCGCCTCTCAATCCCCAACCTTTGATACCGATTTGATAAGAGTCAAATTCTAACAACTTTCCTCTTACGTCAGTCTCTTAAATAAGTCTGAAATGTCCCTAGGGACCAATGTCTAGAAAATTTTATTTAGGCTTAGGTTGTGTGAGTGAGGAGGTGATTTTTGGGCTAAAGGAGGGTAATGACTTTCTCACCTTATTTTATGTTCGTTTTTACACTTAATTTTTGATTCGTGCAAGTATGCAATATAGATAAAAATGAACACACAAGTGAGTAAATCACCTACGATGTTTTTCCTAACTATATGCTATGCAATATGCATACCTCCCTCAAGATCACAACAACACAAGAACATAATATAGTATATTGGAAGAAAAATTGATACGTAGCCAAATGCAAATGTCTAAATCGTTTTAAAACATTCAATTACCGTATTTTAGTTCTTAATTAATACAATGCACAAGTAACCAAAACAGAAAACTAGTAGCAAAATACACAAATATATGCAATTGAAGATACCTGATCGTACATATATTTTGTATTCTTTTCATTACACTCCTACATTTATCGTGTAATAAATCTGCTAATTTTCTTGTCTTAAATACCTATTTTGCAGAAGATAATAATGAAGAGAAAGGGGATTAAACTAAATAAATACCAGTTAAAATCAAATTTAACTGGATCTATTTGGTTAACTGAGGATGATCCCAGATCTAGTTAGAACAAATTAAGGATTGGGGCAAATGTTCAGCTGAAGATCAGAGCAAATCAGAAAGATAACACCAAATGAAAACCGATAAAATTCAGATTTTTATAAATCCATTTTGGTTAGCTAAAGATCAACCGAGGATAATATCAAATACAGAGAGATAAATGGATAGAGAGAAGATCAACGGATGAGATGAAGCAAGTTTGACTCAGATTCTGACTGGATACATTTTAGTATTTAAATCATAACTTTCGCTACTGAATCTCAAATATGATTATTCAAGATGATACAGAAAGCTGACTTATAGGGCTACAACTCTTATGTTGGTCACTATTTTTAATTCTGTCATTTGATAAGTAATATTCAGCAATAAACACGCCAACAAACTGCAGATCAGAACTAAATTTTCACATTAAATCAAGTTTAGAGATAAGGGGAGGATTCAAATTCAGAAATAGCCAGCTTTCCCTATCTTCATACTCCTCTAACCTCTGCATTTCTTCTATAAATACTTGCAATCTCAAAGGCAAAGGGGACGACCAAGCAGAGAATAGAACTTAAGATAATTTATAACTTAGGTTTTTAGTTTTCTTTTTATGTAATTTTTTACTTTTCTTTATGTAACTGAGAGGAGAGACGACTTTCATGGAGGAATGAGAGCAAGCTTGTACTGCAGGTGACACCAGTGTAAGTGATCTCTTCTTTCATTGTTATTTGAATCGAATCAAAGTTTCTTTTTCTTTCTTTACTCTTATTTTCTTTTACTCTCCTCTGATGTGTTGCAATACAAGAGAATCCGATAGCCTCGAGACTGTTTAGCCGTTGCAAGTGCCCTTGATGGCCTATGATGATGAACAACCCTTCTCTTACTAGTATAGTTTGCCCTTTTATTCGTAGTGTAGATCGAGAATGGGGAAGATCCTATACGCCATGCTTGATTGCCTTCAAAGACAAGGTAAGTCGTCACAACGGATCCAAGGTATATGAGCACTGAAAAGGTAAGTAATTTTTAGTTCTCTTTTCTTTTTTTTAATTTTAGTTTAGATCAACAACACAATCTACCACTTCTTTTATACTCCTTTTACATTTCTTTATACATATCATTTTAGTTTCTCCATTTTCTTAATCTACCATCTTCTTCCTAATTTAACTTTAACTTAATTTTTCTCTTTTCTTTTTAAGAACTAAAAGAAGAACTTTAACCATACTTTGTAGCCTAAAAGAGAACTTACCAAAAAGTTTCCATCGCTAGTCCCTCCTTGTGGATCACAACCCGCATAGCCACTTGCTATTGCGGTAGAATTGAGTAACTTGCACGTTTCATTCTTAGTTCTAAAATTCTGTATTCTTGTGTGCAGGTAGACCTCAATCAAAATTTTGGTGCCGTTGCCGGGGATGGACGGTAAGTAATTCTCTTTAAAGTTTACATTTTTGGTTAACTTTCTTCTTTGTTTTCTGGTATAGATTTAACAATAAGGAATTCTTACTGCAGTGGACACATAAGTGGCCTTGGACTCTGCTCAAGAAAGCAGAGCCAAGAAGCCCTCAGATTTGCTACAATCCTGTGACAAACTGAGTGAACTACTAACCTGTATTTTCTGCAGGTTGGCTGAATTGCGTAGTTTAAATATCTGTAGCATTTATTTCCTTGTTTGACTCACTGTATATATATTTCTAACACAACAGTAAAAAGTTGATTGTAAATGCTAAAAAATGATTTAGACTTTGCATTTAGGCACGTGTCTATTTCATTACATTTTCTATTTACTGTTGAAGAGTGTTGGAGCCAAGGTATGTGTGCATAGCATTTAGTATAAGGTTCATTCTTGTATGAAATATTACTTGAGTGTTACTTTTTTCTATATACTTGTACACTGCACTAAATTTATTTATGGCTTATCCTATAAACAAGATAAGGTGGGGAAGTCATTACCCTCTCTTAGCCCACAAACAATCTCCTCACTCACTAATCCAAGCCTAACTAAAAATGAGTAGACGTTGGCCCTAGGGACATCTCGGACTCAATTAGGAGATTATTTTAAGGGGAAAGGTGTTGGAATTTGACTCCTGCCAAATCAATGTCTAGGAAGGGGATTAAGGGCCGAAAGCCCGAAGGTTGGTGGTTACTTAATTAAGGAACGTCTTTGACAGATAACCTCCCATCAATCTTACCCTGACCTGGCTGATTAGCTTGCGGTCAAAGTCTGCATCATACCTCCTATGGACAATCTAACCAGTTAGGAGTCGTCTAGGTTAAAGGTCTACCCTAACTTATGTTAGAATTTTTTCTTTTTTTGTTTGCTTATTTATTTGTTTTTTTTCTTTGTTTGTGTTTTATTGTGTGATATAGCTTATAACAACAATTTTTTCAATTTTAATGGTAATCCATATTACACATCAACCTCTTTTCCGGATATTACCAACCCGACATATCATAACTTTAACCAACCTAGTGTGCCAGATTGGTCTTATCCAAATCAATATAACCCATGCACCCAATCTTATAACCATAATTTCCAGAATAATTTCAACTCTTCACAGAGTCAGTGGAGATTCACCTCCCCCGAGTCTAATTTTCAACCAACTTGTCCTCCTTATCCACCTTGTCCATAATATTTTCAAGATTCATACTCAGTTCCACCAGTCCAAAATAGAAATCCATCAATTTTGGAAATGAGTATGCGTGAGTCCAAACAACAATCACAAAATCTGATGGACTCACAATTTCACCACCAATTCCAAAACAACACTTCATCTTTTCAAGACCAACACAACAAAATGATGAACCTATCAACTATGAAAAGATGCTTGAAGCCATGACTCGAGCTCAAAACGCTCATAATCATGATATAGATATGATGGTCCAAACTTTACGTTCTCACCGTTTGGCCAGTTCTGATATTGTTAACCATTCTGTTAGAGCTGAAGAGTCATGTTGTTTTGGAAAATAAGGTTCCATTTCAGCACAATCATTTAAACTTGCCCAAACTCCAAATTTTAAAAATGATATTGACAGTTTGGAAAGTTATTCCTTTCATGAAATAGAACTTGAGAATGAATATGATCCTAAGCCTTAACTTAGTGATTCAATTCTACTTTCTGATTCAATAATGACTCTGGTGTCTTCACCTGATTTCAATCTTTTTCTCGAGTCAACATTAGATCCTGTGCCAATTCATCATGAAATTGAATCACCCATCTTTGATGATCATCATATTAAACTTGACCAATGTCACACTTTTGAAAGTCCTATTGACAAATTGGCAAATTCTCATTTTTATGAAATTGAACTCAATGAGAAATGTGACCTAGATTCTCAAATTTGTGATCCAGTTCAAATTCCCGAATCAATATTGACTCCTGTTTTGTTACCCGACTTGAGTAATATTTTAGAGTCAGTTTTGATTCCCACACCTGTCATTCTTGAACTTGAATCATCAATATTAAGTCACATTCCATTTTGGGAACTGAATGTGGACTTGAGTTTCAACTTCTTGATTTGGACCCACTTCCTGAGCCAATCTCGATTCCTGAACCTTTACTTGACTTAAGGACTTAAGTCACTTTTCTGAGTCGGTATTAGTTCCAGTACTTCCTGAGTCTAAGTCAATCATTCTATCTTTTCACACTCTATTTTGGGACAAGGCGGTTGACAAAATTGACTCCGAAATTAATTATGAAATTTGGAAATTAGATGGGGTTAAATTTTTAATAAAAAACATTCATATATACATCATTTTAGTGGGTTATATAAAAGAGATTTCTGGTGGGTTCCTCCTAACTCCATGCAAAGTCGATTGGGCCGCATTTCGTGGACCAATCAGATAACCACCGGAACCACCACCTTAAGGTAGTATTTTCCTTCCCTGTCTTCTTTTTCATGCATCTATGCATTAATTCATACATTGAGGATAGTGCATAAGATAGGTGTGGGGGAGGGTTCTAACATAACTTAGGTTTAACTTAGGTTTTTCTTTATATTTAAAAAAATATTAACATTTTTCTTTACTTTTAAAAACTTTTTGAAATAGAAACAATATTTTGACATATTTTTTGTAAGAAATTAAGTCAATTTTAAGGAATAGGAAAATCAAAATTAGGATTTCTTAAACTTGGCCAAAATAAGATTATTTGTTTGATTTTTAGGGTTAGGAAGATAATTTGTCAAAGTAATTTAGTCTTGATCTTTACCTTAATGAAATATGCACACTTCATACACTTACATACTTAGGGTTCAAAAACAAAGATTCTTATGCCTTATATTAAAAAAACAAAAAGAAAGAAAAAATAGATCTATGAAAGATGAACAAATCTAATTATTGATTAGCTAGGTGCTTTAGCCTAAGTAAGCCTTGGTATTTATGCGAAAGATGATTAGATAAGTTTGAGGGAAAAATATAAAAAAAAATCCTCTGATTAAGCTTGGTATTTGTGCCTAATAAAGTATAAGTACTCACGCCTAAAAGCGGTTCATATAATAAAATCATTAGTTTTGAGGCCTTATTTGCTCGAGTCCTTAAGTCCTTGGGGTGTTTTCTCACCCGGTGCCCTAAGACCGTTTGGTTTGGGAGTCATCGATTAAAGGCTCATTACATGGGCAGATTAGAAAGCCTAATAGAACTAAGGAATAATACCACCAATATATATATATATATATATATATATATATATATATATATATATATATATATATATATATATATATATATATATATATATATATATAAGACATAAGAGTTAGAGTTAATGAACCCTTAGTCAAAATTTTCACGGTCACAAGGTGCATATGACTTAGGGTAAAATAATAGACTAGATGAGAAGTATAATTTGACTCCTTACTTTGATTGATAATAAATTTTTGAATAGAGACTAAATTTAGGAATGAAAAATTCAGTTTTCCTATAACTTATAGATTACTTAAATCTTATAATAATATTTCAAATATTTTTCTTTCAAAATGTTAACATTTTTCTCTTTCTTTATGGATTTTGTGGGTGCAATCCACTGAAAACCCTCACGAGACAAAACCCGTCCTTTAGGGGTAATCTAGAGGTTTAACGGCTTGTTGCACAAGCTCAGTACAATCGCGTGACTTGCGAAAGTGATCTAATAATCTTTAATTTAGTTTTGTTGTTTTGCTCGAGGACGAGCAAAAGATAGGTGTGGGGGTGTGATCGTATATATATTTTGTATTCTTTTCATTACACTCCTACATTTATCGTGTAATAAATCTTCTAATTTCCTTGTCTTAAATATCTATTTTGCAAAAGATAATAATGAAGAGAAAGGGGATTAAACTAAATAAATACCAGTTAAAATCAGATTTAACTGAATCTATTTAGTTAGCTGAGGATGATCCCAGATCTAGTTAGAACAAATCAAGGATTGGGGCAAATGTTCAGCTGAAAATCAGAGTAAATCAGAAAGATAACACCAAATAGAAATCGATAAAATTCAGATTTTTATAAATCCATTTTGGTTAGTTAAAGATCAACCGAGGACAATATCAAATACATAGAGATAAATGGATAGAGAGAAAATCAACGGATGAGATGAAGCAAGTTTGACTCAGATTCTGACTGAATATATTTTAGTATTTGAATCATAACTTTCGCTATCGAATCTCAAATCTAATGATTCATGATGATACAGAAAGCTGACTTACAGGGCTACAAACTCTTATGTTGGTCACTGTTTCTAATTCTGTCATTTGATAAGTGATATTCAGCAATCAACACGCCAATAAACTGCAGATCAGAACTGAATATCCACATCAAATCAAGTTTAGAGATAAGGGGAGGATTCAAATTCAGAAATAGCCAGCTTTTTCTATCTTCATACTCCTCTCCTCTGCATTTCTTCTATAACACCTGCAATCTCAAAGGCAAAGGGGACGACCAAGCAGAGAATAGAACTTAAGATAATTTGTAGTTTGTAGTTTGGTTTTTTAGTTTTCTTTTTATGTAATTTTTACTTTTCTTTATGTAACTGAGAGGAGAGACAACTTTCATGGAGGAATGAGAGCAAGCTTGTACTGCAGGTGACACCAGTATAAGTGATCTCTTCTTTTATTGTTATTTGAATCGAATCAAAGTTTCTTTTTTTTTCTTTACTCTTGTTTCTTTTACTCTCCTCTGATGTGTTGCAATACAAGAGAATCCGATAGCCTCGAGACTGCTTAGCTGTTGCAAGTGCCCTTGATGGCCTATGGTGATGAACAACCCTTCTCTTGCTAGTATAGTTTGTCCTTTTATTCGTAGTGTAGATCGAGAATGGGGAAGATCCTATACGTCATGCTTGATTGCCTTCAAAGACAAGGTAAGTCGTTGCAACAGATCTAAGGTATATGAGCACTGAAAAGGTAAGTAATTTTTAGTTCTCTTTTCTTTTTTTAAATTTTAGTTTAGATCACCAACACAATCTACCACTTCTTTTATACTCCTTTTCCATTTCTTTATACATATCATTTCTAGTTTCTTCATCTTCTTAATCCACCATCTTCTTCCTAATTTAACTTTAACTTAATTTTTTCTCTTTCTTTTTAAGAACTAAAAGAAGAACTTTAATCATACTTTGTAGCCTAAAAGAGAACTTACTAAAAAGCTTCCATCGTTAGGCCCTCCTTGTGAATCATGACCCGCATAGCCACTTGCTATTGCGGTAGAATTGAGTAACTTGCACGTTTCATTCTTAGTTCTGAAATTCTGTATTCATGTGTGCGGGTAGACCTCAATCAATACCCCCTGAAAAAGAAGCGGGCAACAAGTCCCTACTTTCTTGAGCATGGATAAACAGGGGAGTATAGACTTTTGCAGTTGTTAGTTTTGAAAATTATTACTTGTACCTAAAAATAAAGAAGAAAAGTTAACAAAAATATGAAATAAAATCGTTCCCATCCCCGACAATGGCGCCAAAATTTGATCGGGGGAACCGTGCACGAAAAGTGTATGTTTCGAAATCACGAGTTAAAAGTGTGTGCTTTGGCTTCCTCGATACTTCCGTTATAGCATAAAGGCTAAACGGGTCGAATCCACAGGGACGGTAAATGATAGAAGTTTTACTGATATGTTCACGTGTGTGTTAAAGTTTCTTCAACGTTTTAAAGGATGAAAAGAAATGAAAACAAAAAATGGAAAGAGAAGGATACAATGAAAATAAAGAAGTGGGAAACATAAAAAAGAATGGATTTGTGATTTTTATAATTATTTCTGAAACAAAGTAAAAATGAAAGAAAACTCAAGGCTACTAACTGCTAATGGCTCTACTAACATGCTAACCTCTTAGTGATAGTTGCCTCGCATGTATCATTGGCTATCACTAGTCCTTGGTTCAAGAGTTTTACAAAGTATGGCTCATAAGATCACTTTCACATCCAAACTCAACAAACAAGAGCAAGCTACACTTAAAACATTAAAATTAACTAGAGCAAACATGAAATAAAGTAATGATAACTTGTTAAAAAGTTAGATGTTGAGTGTTAGAATCTATTATCATAAGCCATCAAGGGCTCTTGCAAGAGCAAGGCCAAGTAGAGGCTATTAGATTCATGTGGATTATCAAGTAAAGAGTTGGCATAGTTAGTAGTTAGTAATTAGTTGCCATGAGAAGAAAAATTAGCTAAATATGTAAAGAGTTGAGAGAAGAAAATAAGTAGAGATATGAGAGAACTTTTCATAGAGGGTCACCCTCTATTACAAGCACTCTTACTTTTATCCTATGTATTACTCTTCCCTATTATATGATTTACAAGAAATGAAAAATACAAAAGAAAAAGAAGAAGAAAAACAAACCTAAACTAAAGAAAGGAAACTACCCTAAAAACTCTTCTCCTTTCTGTTCTGAAAAACTTGGGTAATTATAGGCAAAGGGGGCACCAGGGAGGCATCACGAGGCCACGAGTCGAAACTCGACACGTGACCCCACCAGAAGGCCGCAAAAACACAATTTTTGCTGTGTTTTTCGGGGCCCTTCTAGGGCCGCGCGTGCCGCGTCTGTGGGTGCAGACTGCTGGCTTGTCCCCCCGCTGGTTCCCCCTACTAGTTTCTGATTTTTTTACTTTCAGATTTAACAGATTAGCTCCCAAAGTCAATGGCTATATTTTAGGCTCTAAAATCACCAAATAAATAGGATTTTTAGGCTTCTTCTTCATTCCACACCTTGGATCTAGGAGCGCACAAGAAAACCATTATTAGCAATATTGTATATAGAATAAATTTGAAAATGTGATATGAAATATGCACAAATGGAGACTAATCAATCACCTTCAAGCCAAGATAAATCATCGCAAAGGATTCAAGGTAAGCAAGCACTGAAGAGATAATTAAGTATTTACTTTAGTTCTTTCTTTCTTTATTTCCTAGTTTAGAAATATACTAAAAATTAACTCTTTCTTCTTCCTTTCGATTCTTTATTTTTAACTTAGTTTTCTTTTCAAAACATCAACAACATCACTTTCTTCTTCTTCTCTTCTTCTATTACTAACTCTTTTTTTCTTTTTAAGAAACAAAGAACAACTATTTAACTGATCTAGTAACTTAGAAAAGAACTTACCTAAATCGCAGTTCCTCCTTGTAGATCATGACTGCATAGCCACTTGTTATAGCGGCAGCATTGAGAACCTAGATGTCTCTAAATTCTGTATTTTTCTGTGCAAGTTTATCTCAATCAAATTTGGGATAATATAAACACATATTTTGTTGTAAACTGGTGTTTGTCGAGGTCTCCAGTGTAGTCGAAATCAACATATCCAATACACTCCTGCTTACCTGTAACATCCTTTTTGATTACCAAACTAATATCTATGGTACATTTGACGTACCATAGAATCCACTTCACTGCCTCCTAATGACTCCCAGGATCATTCATGTATCTGCTAACCATTGAGCAAGTCTGGCCTTGTACACATCATTGCATGCATTAATTACCCACCACACATAGGGTACGTGAGTCAAGCACTCAGGCTCTTTAACAGAAGTAGGACATAAAGTAGCCTTTAACTTGAAATGAAGGGCCAATGGTGTACTTACAGATTTTATATCGCCGTTGATGTTGAATTTCTGAAGTACCTTCTTCAAATACCCCTTTTGCACCAAGCTAATCTTACCATCTTTTCGGTCTTGCTCAATCTCCATGTCTAGCACCTTTTTGCTTCACCCAGATCCTTCATCTTGAATTCTGAAGATAAGTTTACAGATCTACTCTTGAAAGCAATAAGCATATCATCCACATAAATAGTAGATAGATATCCTCTCCACTTAGCAGCTTATTGTAATACACACATGGGTCATAATGGTTTCGTCTGTACTTTTTGCCTCGTATGAAGCTGTCGAAACACTTATACCACTGCTTTGGTGATTGCTTTAGTCCATAAAGTGATTTCCTTAACTTACATACCATATGTTCTTTTCCTGAGACGTATAAATCTCCTCTTCAAGATTACTATGAAGAAGGAGGTTGTCATGTGAGCTAATCAAGTTCCAACTCATACTATGCCACCAGTGTCAGTAAAACTAAATAGATGAGCACTTCACAATGGGTGAGAATACCTCATTGTAGTCAATGCCTTCTCGTTATGCGTAGCCTTTACTACCAATCTGGCTTTGTAGTGTATAGTATCACCATATAGAGATCCATGTTTCTTTGTAAATATTCACTTACAACCAATTGACTTCTTTCCCTTGGGCAACTCTTATAGCTCCCAAGTGTCATTCTTGTATAGAGAACTCAACTCTTCCATCATGACATCCTTCCACATCTTCAACTCTGAACTGATTTCAGTTTTCCTATATATAGACGGGATCGCCTCCTCAATGACTGGGAGAGCATAGGCCACGATCATGTTAGTAGTGAGCCAATTGGGCTTACATGAATTTTTTTCAGGTTTTTCCAACTGCAATGAATTCTTAGACATCACCCATAACCTATCCTTGATCCTCATCATCATCAGCATCCTGTTCGGTTACTTGATCATCTCCATGTGTCACCGAGGGTAGGATCTCAAATGATACTGATCTTTCTAGAGACGATGAAGTGGCATCACTTTCCACCTGCTGCAATATCCTATTAGTTATCTGACTCTCCACCTGGTAAGAGTTTGTAGGCTCACCATTGAAGCCTCATCAAACGTGATGTCTCTGCTCAAGATAAATTTTCTTTTCTTCAGATCTTAAATTTTGTAGCCTTTTACTCCTTTTTTGAATCCTACGAACACACCTTTTCTCGCCCTTGGGTCCAACTTGTCTTCCTTGACATGATAGTTAGCTGGACACCTAAATACTCATAGCGAATCATAATCATGAGCAACTTTTTCTGACCAAAACTTTAGAGGATTTTGCCTCTTATTGCAGATGAAGGCAACCTATTAACGAGATGGAAAATATACACCAATGCCTTAGCTCAAAAAGATTTCAATATGCCAGTGTTGGATAACATGTACCAGACCTTCTCTAGCAAGGTCATGTTCATTCTTTCAGCCATCCCGTTTTGTTGCGATATTTCCCTTACTATGAAGTGTCTTTCTATGCCCTCATCATGACATAGTTGTAGGAAAAGATCACTTGTATACTCTCCTCCGTTGTTTGAATGAAGTACCTTGATTTTCCTTCCTTACTCTTCTCCATATTCTTCTTCCACTCCACAAACAACTCCAAGACTTCCCTTTTGTGCTTCATGGTATATACCCAACATCGCCTAGAGTAATCATCTATTAATACATAAAGTAGAGGTTACCTTCAATTGAGGCCATCTTGGTAGGTCCCTAGACATTTATGTGAACATAATCTAGAATCCCCTCGGTGCAATAAGTCGCGGTGCTGAATATCACCTTGATCTTCTTTCCGAGGACACAATATTCACAAAATTTCAATTTGCAGGTACTGACACCTTTCAATAAACCTTGCTTTGCAAGAGCTTGCAAAAAATTTTCTCCTATATTCTGAGCCTCATATGTCAGAGTTGGGTGCAATCATTATCTGAAATTGTAGAAATTACAACTTGCCCTGTAACTGTACTACCCTTCAAATAGTAAAAGTTATTGCGTCGAATGCCCTTCAAAATAACCATCGAGCCTTTAATCATCTTGAGAACACCTTCTTTAACAGATACTTCAAGACCCAATGCTTCTAAGGCACCAACAGAGATACAATTTCTTTTTAGTTGAGGTACATATTGCACTTCCTTCAATTTCCACACCATCACCAACAATCTTGATAAAAGACAGTATCTATCCCTTCCATGTAACATGGGCGATCATCACCCATGACAGCGAAAAAAAATCATCTAGCTTCTCAAAACTAGTAAACCAATCCATATTGGGACACACATGATAGGTAGCTCATGTATGTATCATCCACTCAGAATCATCTGAGTAACCTATGGTAGGAGTAGTGACAGAGAATGAAAATACCGATGAGTCTGAGTCTGATCCATCTACCTGTGAAATACTACTCGATTGGGTATTGATCACCTGCGCGAGATTTGCCTCAGTTTTTGACTCTTTGTTTTTATCTTTGATCCTTGGACAATCAATCTTCCAGTACCTAACTCTTTGTAGAAGGCGCATTTGTTCTTCTTCAGATCTCTAATTCTGGTCTGAACTTCGATCTCCCACGATTGCATTTGCCCTACTTACTGGAACTCCCGGTCTCTTAAAGTCAATGCTTCTATGGAATCATTCTTTGAAGAAGACTGCATGTTCTTCTTTCACACTTCATAATTTACAAGACGAGCTGACACATCACTATAGTTAAGTGTTTGTTTATTATTGATCAAGGTTAGAACGAAGGTCTTATACTCTTCATCAGAATGAGAATTCGAAGAATCACCTCCTTGTCCTCTTCTTCGATCTCAGCATTCAAATTTAGTAGGTTTACAAGAAGCTTTGTGCAGTTGTTCATGTGTTCATCAGTGGAGAGCCCTCTCTTCAATTGGAAGTAATAAAGCCTCCTCTTCAGATGCAGTCGAGACTCGATGATCTTTGTCAGATACTTTTTTTCGAGGATCTTCTAAATCTTCCTTGCGAATGTCTCATACAACACATGATCTTGATGTCTTGTGTCAAACAAGACCTGATGATGCCACACGTTGTCCGATTCATCTTGTCCAAGTCCTTCTCAGATGTCTCCTTTGACTTTCTCTTCTAGACGCAGAGAGTATTTGAGGTTTGATGTCGTCAGGGCATCCATCACCTCACATCTCCACATCCCAAAATTGTTCATGTCATCAAACTTCACAACATTAACCTTTGTCAAAAGATAACTCACAGTTTTCACTGATGATTGGCTACTTTCGGGCCATCTCCTCAATAGATCCTCAAAGTAATGCAAAAATGATTAGTGAAAATAAATCAAACAGTAAAAATCAGATCTTACCTTCAACCAAAACTTTAGATAGTCTCCAAAGTGATTTGCTCCACCTTAACAAAACTCCCCGTCGAAATCGGAAAGCTCTAATACCACTTGTTGGAATCCTAATAACAAAGAACAACAACACCAGAAAATAATCACCAATCACATGAATAAGCAAACAAAAGAAAGAAAGTAAGAACACACGAATTTAATGAGGTTCAGTAATTGCTTACATCCTCGTGGTAGAAGGGAGAGAGCTCTTATTAAATCAAGTACAAGATACAATCATACCCTCTTTATATAGGCATAGAGCTCATGAAAATAAAGAAACCAAAACTCTTAGGATCAGAAGTGAATTATGAATCCAACATGAAAACCGTCAAGAGATCAAACGTTGTCGACAGCCCTTTTGACTATCGATGGCCTATGACAAACCAAACTCTCGGGAAAACTGGGCCTGTCGACAGCCGAAGACCACTCTGACAAATTATGCTCTCTAAAAACTGATGTCGATAGCTCTTCTTTATCTACTGTTGACAGCCCAGTTCACCTGCAGACACGTATCAGGGTATCTGCACTGTTGTTTTCTCACGCTTCATCAAACCCCGTACTATCTTCCCCAATGAGTTAAAAAAACTCTATTAATAAGATTTTACGCTCTCTCCCCACAGTTTTTTTCTTCTCCTTCTGATAGAGATCGAGAGTAGAGAAAGAGAATAAGAGTGTCTTTTTCTTTATTTCTTTTTCTTCTCTTAACTTCTACTGTGTAGATCTGTAGTTGAAGATTTTTCTACTTTTTTATATTTAGGAATATAGGTTGTAGCCTAGTGCAATACAGATTTGAACCCGAGACTGCTTGCATATAACAAAGTTACTTTTTATGGATGATAAAGAAAGAGAGTTTAATTGAACTATATGTAAACATTTTTTTAAAAATTTAGGAAAAAATAAGTGATAGAACAAGAGTGGTGACAGAATTAGTTCACATGCTTTATATTATTTGCTTTTAAGACTAGTTGTAGATAAATTTAAAATTAAAGCAAAGACTTTTGTCTTCAAAAACGCATGGTCTGAAAGAAACTAGAATACTGACACGTCCTATGGACGTTAAAAATCGATAAAAAAATTAATAATGAAATATGTCAATATATTTGGACTTATTAATATTAAAAAATAATTATAACAGTTTAGTAAAAATATGATTCCATATGTTTATAAAAAAAATGGAATTATCTATATATGGCTAGAAGAGATATAATTAAACAAAGTAAAAAGTCAACATTAAATTAATTATTTTTCTGTACCTAAGCTTGATATGTACCATGCACTTGACCAACAAAATAATATATAGGAATAATAATTGATATAATGTTGGTTATCTTATGACTTTCCCACAATATTAATTTTTTTTACTATTAATGTATAAAAACTTCTGCATTAATTTGTGAAAATTTTAGAAAGAGCTAGTATTGATTTATTTATATTTTACTTTGCTTTAATAATGGTAATAATATAAATGAAATATTAATGTTCTCAATGATTTTATAAACCAAAATATTATAATAATGCTTATGTGTGATTTTTCTTGAAACTTAATTGAATGCAAAATGACTGAAATCAATTACTTCATTCTGTTGTGAGTATTTCATAAAAACTTCATTTGTTGGATAACTTTAGCTTTTTCTATTGTCCATTTTTTAAATAATTTTTTGAGTAATTTACATTCATCTATCTATTATCAAATAGCCTTCAACTCTATTATTGATCAATGAGTTTCAAATAAAATTAGAGATAATATTTAGTTAAGAGAAGTTTCAAATAAGGATAAAAAAGAAATAGAGATAAATATTAGTTTGAGAAAGAGAGGGAGAGAGTAGTTATTTTGAATAACATCAAATATATAGAAAGAGTAATCAGCTAGCTAGTGATTTGAAATAAGAAAAAAATAGAGACAGATATTTATTTTGCATGATTTTAAATGGGAGAGAGTTAATTTTTTGTTAATTTTAAAATTACTTAAATATCTTTATTTTAATTATAAATGTTTAAATTTTAATTAAAATAATGGAAAAAACATCCTTAGAGCTCTAAATTGAGAAACGGAATCTTTTCGTAATATTTTAACTGGTACTTTTCATAAAAGTATAGATACTAGTATATGGAGTGTTGGCCCAAAGACCTATCACTCTAGTTTTGATGATGATCAACTCATGTAGTTATGGTACTAATGATCTTGTGTTTATTTAGTTTCAAATTTGTGATCAAGATCTTAGTAAGTGTGTAGCTTCAACAAAAGATTTAAAGTCAATTTTGGAGCTAACACGGTTTGATTCAAGAGTTTGTGCATCAAGACGACATCAAGTACTCAAGAGGAGTCTAGCTTTATGGATCATGTTTAGACCAAGTCAAGAAGACGAGAAGACTTCAAGTGAAGACTTCAAGAAGATGAAGACTTGTGTCTAGGTTTGTTTTTATAAATTATATTTTTAGATAAAATGTAAAGGATAGAATAGTTGGTGGATTGCTCAAGTATACCATACACACCACACACACACACTCTTGATTTAGATAATTTTCATAAAAGAATTTTTATTTTGAAAAATACAAAAGAGTTTTCTTTTTGAAAAATACCGGTTTGGTTTTTGGTATTCAAAGTATATATGTTTTAACCAAAACCAAATTTAGAGCTTAATGTCAAAAATATAGATATTTCACCATGTTTGTGTAGTGGATCATATTCATACACTCTATGCTTTAAAGAGTTTAAAATATCTTATTTTTGTATTTGGAGAAGTTTTGGAAAACCAAATTTGGAAAAATACAGTTTTTGTTTTGAGCCAAATTTTCTAAGTTATAAAAATAAATCAAATTGTTTGTAAACATGTCTTGATTTTGCTCAAACATGTTTGTTTATCAAAGTATAATATTGAACCTATTTTTGTATATTTTTTATGATTTTATGGGATTTTATTTGGACCAAAATACCAAGTTTTCATTTCCTATAAATTCCTGTCCTGGCTTCAGCCGGTCGACTGGGCCGGTCGACGAAGCTTGAAGTCGTCGACCGGACTGGTCGACCGACATGCACAGACGTGCACGCCAGCCTTTGCTGGAGGGCTGGTCGACCGAAACGGTCGACCGCCAGAGAGCTCTGCTCTCTGGAAAGCCCCGGTCGACCGGGACGGTCGACCGGCAGAGAGAACTGCTCTCTGTTCCAGGGTCTCGGTCGACCGCCGGTAGACGGCTGCCCCAACGGTCAGAAATCTGACCGTTGGCGGTCGACCGGGAGGTCGACCGTCAGGCCAACCTGGCTCCAACGGCTAGTTTTTCTAACTTTATAATTGGGGCTTTGGGGCTGTTTTCTATAAGATTTCAAGTAGTTTTTGAGCTAGTTTTTTCAACTCATTTAGAGGTTTTCCCACTTGTTTAGAGAGCAAATATTTCCATCAAAAGAAGAGTTTATCAAGAGTGTTTCAAAGTGATTTTCTTGAGTTTTCCCTCCACATTTCAATCCTTGTTTTCTCACACAACACTTGAGCCATCCATTGCTATATCTACCTATAGGGATATTTGTTGTGAGAGGATTTTAGGTGATCAAAGTGTTGTGATCACCAAAGTTCTACTTTGTACTTTGAGGAGGCGGATTTGCGGGTTCCCGGTGTTTTGGTTCTAGTGAGAACTCGGTGTTTGAGGTGCGGCCTCAGCGAGCTAGTGGGCTTGCGGTGTGTACGGGACTAGAGAGTCCAAGGAGTTCAAGTGTGAACTCGCCTTGTAGGTGTTGCGGCACTGAGTGATCCGGTGGGATCGATTATAGTGGAAATCCTTCAAGTGTGAAGGCAGGGACGTAGAGCAAGTGTGCTCGAACCTCGAAACAAATCTCCCGTGTTTGCGATTGCTCTCTATCTCTTACTCTTGTTTATATCTTGCATACTTTTATTGTCTTTATCATTATATGCTTGATATACATTGTGTGCCTTTTGATATATGCTTGGGTTTGTTTGCTAACACTTGTATTCAACCAAGAGAGCCAACGCGGCACCTCAACTCTTATTTAGAGGAATCTTGAGGAGTTAGTCCAGATCCCTGTTGGCCCAAGGTTACAATCACCCTTGTTTAGTGTATTTTGATGATTACAAAACATATTAGTTATTTGTACTAATAACAATTGTTGTTTAAGTGTGTTTCAGGTTTATTATCATACTAGAAGTACTCTCACTCAAATACAAGGTTTTTGGACTCAAGTTGCAATATTGAAGATCAAGTGAAGATAGCCCACCTTGAAGCATAGCCTTGAAGTCCTTTAGAGTTTGTAAGTTTAGAATGTTAAAGTTTGAATATAGGAAATTTGGCTCTAGGATTTGCACACACACTTGTTTCATGTATTTCCTATGTTTTGAAATGGTTATTGAAAATGGTTATTTCTAAGTTTTATGCCTTAGTTTATATATACATGTACCAAAGCTTTATATCTTGAAAAACTTGTTTAAAACATGTGTATAAACTATTTTCTGCATAATACTTAGCTATATGTATTTTTAAAATATGTCTCAAAATTTTTCTAACTCAAACAGCCCAGCCCAGTTTTCAGTTTCAGGCAACATCGGTCGACCGGCCCGGTCGACCGGTGCTGTGTCTGGACATGCACTGTTTGTGCATGTCCGTCGGTCGACCGGACCGGTCGACCGACGGAGAGCATTCTGCTCTCGGGAATTTTCGGTCGACCGGACCGGTCGACCGGAAGAAGGAAACTGTGTTTCCTCCTTTTGGGTCGGTCGACCGGACCGGTCGACCGGGAGCCAACGGCTACTTCCAGCTAGGCTGGCGGTCGACCGGACCGGTCGACCGCCAAGCCTGCAACTTAGCAACGGCTCTTTCCTCTTTGAGATTTTCTGAAAATCTGTTTTCTTTTTCAGCTTTAACAGATTTTTGGAGAGTTGTTGGGGTGCTTTTGCAGGTTGAATTAGGTGTAAAGAAAATGTTTTTAACTTATTTTCAACCCTATAAATAGAGGAGAAGTCTCTCCTTCATATCACTTAGAAAAATCCTCAAGTTTTGTTGTTTTCAAAAGAGAAAAGAAAAATTGTTTGAAGCTTTCAATTCCTACTCTTTCAAGATTGCTTTTCAGTTGTGTTTGATTCTCTATATCACTCTACAACTGAAGTTTTCTCACCACACTTCATAGAGCCAAAAATCCTATAATCATTCTATAGTGAAGTTGTAATTGAAGTGAGAGTGTTTGTAAAAGAGATTGAGAAAAAGTGTAGTGATCAAGTTGTGATCACTTTGTTCTTGTAATTCCTTCTTGTGGAGCAACCTCTTCGGTAGAGGTCCTTTGTACTCGGTGGAGCTCGGTGCTCGGTCTTCGGTAGACCAATTGTAAAGGCATCCTCGGTGGATAGTGGAAACCCTTCACGGAGGTGAAGGCGGGGACTAGAGCAAGTGTGCTCGAACCTCGAAACAAATCATCTTGTTTGCGATTGCCTTTGCGTTATTCTTGCTTTCAATTTCTCTTGCTTTATATTGTCTTGAATTACTTGCTTGAGAACTAACCCTCTACTTGTGCAATCTTGTCTTGTTTACTTTTCTTGTTATACTTGTTGTATTACATTGTGAGCATTTCATTTTCATCATCATACTTGGCATTGATCGATCACACCTCAATACAACACGGTTGCATTGCGCACCTCTAACCCATATCTAGGGGAATTGGGAGGAAGGAGTTCAGAACCTCGCAAGGGGTATTCGGCTCTTAGTCGTGTTTTGAGAGATCGTTGCATCACTCATTAAATTAAAGTTTAAAAAGATCATTAGATTAGCATAAACACCTATTCACCCCCCCCTCTAGGTGTTTTTCAATTGGTATCAGAGCTTGGACTCTAGGATTTGGTTTAACAACCTTAGAGAAGATCCTAATTTGCTAATCATTTCATTCATATTCATATAGTAAAAATGGCCGATGGAATTAAGACCCCTCCTAAGTTTGATGGACTTAACTTTCCCATAGGAAAGTTAAGATGACCGTGTTTTTGCAATCTCTAGGTAGCCGAGTTGCAAAGGCCGTGACTAAGTCCTTTAGTGTACCCCCCGGTGACGAATCCACTTGGTCCGAAATAGAGACTAAGGAATTCGATGCCAATGCCAAAGCTCACTATGCACTTCTTCAAGCCCTAAATGATGATGACATTTCTAGGTTATTCATTGCAAATCCGCATTTGAGATTTGGTCACACTTGATAGTTCACTCATGAGGGGACCTCACAAGTAAAGAAGGCTAAGATTGACCTTCTTCGGTCTCAATATGAAACATTTAGCATGCAAGAAAATGAAACCATAGATGATATGGTTACAAGATTTACAAAGATTACTAATGGACTCTCTTCTTTAGGTGAAGATATCAACAATGATCAAAGAGTAAGGAAGATCATCCGGGCTCTCCCTCCTTCATGGGAAGTTAAAGCAACAACCTTGAAGGAACTCAACGACAATGAAGAGATGGAGCTTATAGGTCTCATTGGGAACCTCAAACCCATGAGATGGAAAGGAAAGCAAGGGGACATGGCTCCTACCAGAAGAAGACTATTGCCTTCAAGTGTCAATCATCACACTCCGACGAAGATGATGAAGAAGAAGATGACGAAGAGCTCTCACTTCTAGTCAAAAATGTTCGGAGGATGTACAACAAGGCGAAGTTCCAAGGTAGAAGGAGATGGCAAGGAGGCAAAGAAGAAAGAAAGATCATATGCTTCAATTGCCAAAGACCGGGACACATTGTTGCGGAGTGTCCGGACAAAGCTAAGCCCTCCACCTCTAAGAAGCCTTACAAGAAGAAGGCTATGAAGGCAACTTGGGATTCGGAGACCGAATCCGAAGAAGAAATAGACACCGCCAACATGTGCTTCATGGCCAATGAAAGCACAAGCAAGGTAACCTCTTCCACCCCTTTTGATGATGAACTCTCCATGGATGAACTAGGAGAAGCTTTTGTTGAGTTATCACAAAATTATGATTTCTTAAAGAAAAATATTTAAAAATGAAAAAGGAAAATGATCTTTAAGTCATCAAGTTTTTACTCTTACAAAGGAAAAAGATGATTTGGTTTCCACTTTGGCCACTACCAAAAATGATTTTGAAAAATATAAGATTTCTTGCAAAGGTAAGGCCCCACTAATTGATTCAAATGAAGTTTCTATGCTTAAGGAAGATTAGATTCTTTAAGTGTTGTTTTGAAAAGTTGTGAATTTAACAAGAAGAAAATTGAGGCTATGTTTCCTAAGAAACAAGCCCCAAAGAAAAATGCTCATGCTCATGTTCACGTTCAAGCTACACAACCTAAACAACATGGCAAAACCCTAAAACATGCTCACACTACACATACACATCATGCTTTCATGTATAGAAGAGTGTACTCATGTTCACATTGTGGGCGGAAAGGACACTTAGCTAATTTTTGTTATGATAGACTAAGTGCATCACATCATAATGTTTGGGTTCGTAACACTAACTTTCAAGGACCCAAGAAAGTTTGGGTACCAAAGTCAACAATTGTTTTAAATGATGTAGGTACTTTCCAAAGCCCACGACGTAGAGGTTTGTGGTATCTTGATAGCGGTTGCTCAAGGCACATGACTTGGGACATCAACAACTTTGCAACCCTATCAAGATATCATGAAGGGTGGCACCGTCACCTTCGGAGATGACGCCAAGGGTAAAATCATCGGTATTGGTAATGTAAAACTTGGCACCTCTCCTTTATTGAAAATGTAGTTTTAGTTGATGGCCTCAAGCATAATCTCTTGAGTGTTAGTCAACTTTGTGATAAAGGTTTTGATGTAGTTTTTGATAATGTTTCTTGTAAAGTAATTGATAGAACTTCTAATGTTTGTGTATTTTCCGGTTTTCGTGAAAGTAATGTTTATATGATTGATATGTTGAATATGTCTTGTAATATTACTTGTTTGAAAGCCCTCAATGATGACTCTTGGTTGTGGCATAGGAGATTAGGGCATATTTCTTTTGATCATATTTCTAGATTAAATTCAAAGGAAATGGTGAAAGGTATTCCTTGCTTGAATTTTGAAAAGGACCGAGTTTGTGACGCATGTCAATTTGGGAAACAAACTAAGTCTTCTTTCAAGTCAATTAAGGATATCATGACATCACGTCCTTTGGAATTAATCCATATGGATCTATTTGGCCCAACACAAACCAAAAGTCTAAGTGGGAATAGATTTGCTTATGTTTTGGTTGATGATTTTTCAAGATTTACATGGGTTTTCTTTCTTGAACACAAAAACCAAGCATTTTCGTATTTCCAAACTTTTAAGAAAAGAGTTGAAAAAGAAAAGGATTCTTTGATTTGAGAATAAGAAGTGATAGAGGAGGTGAATTCATTAACCAACCCTTTACCACTTTTTGTGATGAACATGGAATAAAGCATGAACTTTCTTGTCCTAGAACTCCACAACAAAATGGAGTAGTTGAACGGAAAAATAGAACATTACAAGAGATGGCTAGGACAATGCTAAGTGAATACGGTCTACCACATTATTTGTGGGCCGAGGCCGTTAATACATCATGCTACATATCTAATCGTGTTTTCTTGTGTAAAAATACTACTAAAACTTCTTTTGAAATGTACTTTTCTAGAAAACCAAATGTTTCTTATTTCAAAGTTTTTGGATGCAAATGTTTTGTTTTAAATACAAAGATAATTTGGGAAAATTTGATCCTAAATCTTATGAGGCTATTTTTGTAGGTTACTCAAATACTAGTAAGGCTTATAGAGTTTTCATTAGATCATCATTGACTATTGAAGAGTCTATTCATGTTAAGTTTGAGGAATCTAACAAGTTTGTTAAGAATATTGTAGAAATAGATGCATTGGATGAAGGCATGGAGAAAGTGACCTTGGAGGATGCTTCTACTATGGGAGACAAACCAAAGGATGATGAAGGAAGCAATGCTAAAGTGGAAGAGGCACAAGGGAATGAAATCAAACACATGAGATGGAGCCTACTCAACCACTACCAAAGGATTGGAGATACAATCCACATCATCCCAAGGACCTCGTCATAGGTGAAGTATCAAAAGGGGTACCACTCGCTCTAGACTTCATGACTATTGTGGTAACTATGCATTTATTTCTCATATTGAACCCAAAAATGTCCTCGAAGCCGAGGCCGATTCATATTGGTTGCTAGCCATGCAAGAGGAACTCAATCAATTTGAGCGCAACCAAGTTTGGCACCTTGTTCCTAGGCCCCACGATAGACCAACAATTGGTACTAAGTGGATCTTTAAGAACAAGTTGGATGAATCGGGTAATGTAGTTAGAAACAAGGCTAGGTTAGTTGCCAAGGTTACACTCAAATCGAAGGGATCGATTTTGAAGAAACCTTTGCACCCGTAGCACGGCTTGAAGCCATACGGATGACACTAGCATTTGCCTCATATAAGATTTCAAATTATTTCAAATGGATGTTAAAAGTGCTTTTCTAAATGGATTTATTGAAGAGGAGGTGTATGTTGAACAACCCCCCGGGTTTGTTGATCCTACACATCCGGATTTTGTTTTTAAATTAGATAAAGCTCTTTATGGTTTGAAACAAGCCCCTAGGGCTTGGTATGAAAGACTTTCTTCATTTTTGACTTCAAATAGTTTTTAAGAAAGGTAAAATTGACACAACTTTGTTTACAAAACATGTAGAAAAAGATATTCTTATTGTGCAAATTTATGTGGATGATATTATTTTTGTTGTTCTACTAATGAATCTCTTTGCAAAGCTTTTGAGTCATGCATGAAGGATGAATTTGAAATGTCTATGATGGGGGAGCTCAACTATTTCCTTGGACTCCAAATCAAGCAAAGGAAGGATGGGATCTTCATCAATCAAGCCAAGTACACAAAGGAACTAATCAAAAGGTTTGGGCTTGAAGGATCAAGAGTAAGCAAAACTCCCATGGCAACAACTACAAAGCTTGACAAGGATGAACAAGGTAAAAGTGTAGACATTAAATTATACCGTAGCATGATTGGTAGCTTGCTTTATTTAACGGCTAGTAGGCCGGATATTATGTTTTCGTCCGTTTGTCTTGTGCACGTTTTCAATCTTGTCATAAAGAGTCTCACATAATTGCGGTTAAACGCATAATTAGATACCTAAGGGCACTATTGAAATGGGTTTTGTGGTATCCTAAAACCGGATTATTTGAAATGAAGAGTTTTTCGGATGCTGACTATGCGGGTTTTAGGGTAGAATAGGACGAGCACAAAGTGGAACATGTCAATTCTTAGGTAATTGTCTTGTATCTTGGTCTTCCAAAAAGCAAAATTCGGTAGCCCTATCAACCGCCGAGGCGGAGTATGTTGCGGCCAGGAGCTTGTTGTGCACAATTGAATTTCTTTGGATGAACATACTCTCCTTGACTATGATTTACACTTTGACACCATGTTAAAATTTTGTGATAATACTAGTACTATTCACATGACAAAGAATGCAAATCAACATAGTAAAACCAAACACATTGACATTAGGTATCACTTTCTTAGAGATCATTATGAGAAAGGTGATATTGATATTGATTATGTTTCTACCGATTTTCAACTTGCCGATATTTTTACTAAACCTTTAGACTATGCTAGATTTCAATTTATTTGTGGTGATTTGAATGTTTGTATTATGGATTCTTAAAAATTGTTTTCAATTGTTTTGTTTTAAACCCTTTTTGATGTATGACAAAAAGGGGAGAATAAGTTTGTTATTTGGAAAATAATAAGTTTGTTGATATTTGGAAAATAAGTGTTTAAAATAATAAGTTTGTTGATATTTGAAAAATAAGTGTTTAAGTTTTTGTTATATTTGGAAATAGTGTTTAGTTTTTGTTGATATTTTGGAAATAAGTGTTTAAAAGTTTAAACTTTTTAAAGTTTGATACTATTTGAGTTTCATTTCATGAAGAAAAAGGAAGTTTGTGTTTATTTAAGTTTTTGGACAAAAACTATTGTGTTTGTTAAATGCTTTATGTATGCTTACATAGCTTTTTCATATTCATGATAAATACATAGCATTGTTTGAGGGGGAGCTTCCAAGCTTTTCCTCCTTTATTTGTTTCAATAACTTATATGTTTTGTCATCATCAAAGGGGGAGATTGTTGGCCCAAGGTTACAATCACCCTTGTTTAGTGTATTTTGATGATTACAAAACATATTAGTTATTTGTACTAATAACAATTGTTGTTTAAGGTGTGTTTCAGGTTTATTATCATACTAGAATAGTCCCTCACTCAAATACAAGGTTTTTGGACTCAAGTTGCAATATTGAAGATCAAGTGAAGATAGCCACCTTGAAGCATAGCCTTGAAGTCCTTTAGAGTTTGTAAGTTTAGAATGTTAAAGTTTGAATATAGGAAATTTGGCTCTAGGATTTGCACACACACTTGTTTCATGTATTTTCTATGTTTTGAAATGGTTATTGAAAATGGTTATTTCTAATTTTATACCTTAGTTTATATATACATGTACCAAAGCTTTATATCTTGAAAAACTTGTTTAAAACATGTGTATAAACTATTTTCTGCATAATACTTAGCTATATGTATTTTTAAAATATGTCTCAAAATTTTTCTAACTCAAAACAGCCCAGTTTTTCAGTTTCAGGCAAACATCGGTCGACCGCCCGGTCGACCGGTGCTGTGTCTGGACATGCACTGTTTGTGCATGTTCTCGTCGGTCGACACGGACCGGTCGACCGACGGAGAGCATTCTGCTCTCGGGAATTTTCGGTCGACCGGAAGAAGGAAACTGTGTTTCCTCCTTTTGGGTCGTTCGACCGGACCGGTCGACCGGGAGCAACGGCTACTTCCAGCTAGGCTGGCGGTCGACCGGACCGGTCGACCGCCAAGCCTGCAACTTAGGCAACGGCTCTTTCCTCTTTGGGATTTTCTGAAAATCTGTTTTCTTTTTTCAGCTTTAACAGATTTTTGGAGAGTTGTTGGGGTGCTTTTGCAGGTTGAATTAGGTGTAAAGAAAATGTTTTTATTTATTTTCAACCCTATAAATAGAGGAGAAGTCTCTCCTTCATATCACTTAGAAAAATCCTCAGTTTTGTTGTTTTCAAAAGAGAAAAGAAAAATTGTTTGAAGCTTTCAATTCCTACTCTTTCAAGATTGTTTTTCAGTTGTGTTTTGATTCTCTCATATCACTCTACAACTGAAGTTTCTCACCACACTTCATAGAGCCAAAAATCCTATAATCATTCTATAGTGAAGTTGTAATTGAAGTGAGAGTGTTTGTAAAAGAGATTGAGAAAAAGAGTAGTGATCAAGTTGTGATCACTTTGTTCTTGTAATTCCTTCTTGTGGAGCAACCTCTTCGGTAGAGTTCCTTTGTACTCGTGGAGCTCGGTGCTCGGGTCTTCGGTAGACCAATTGTAAAGGCATCCTCGGTGGATAGTGAAACCCTTCACGGAGGTGAAGGCGGGGACTAGAGCAAGTGTGCTCGAACCTCGAAACAATCATCTTGTTTGCGATTGCCTTTGCGTTATTCTTACTTTCAATTTCTCTTGCTTTATATTGTCTTGAATTACTTGCTTGAGAACTAACCCTCTACTTGTGCAATCTTGTCTTGTTTACTTACTTGTTATACTTGTTGTATTACATTGTGAGCATTTTCATTTTCATCATCATACTTGGCATTGTGATCGATCACACCTCATACAACACGGTTTGCATTGCGCACCTCTAACCCATATCTAGGGGAATTGGGAGGAAGGAGTTCAGAACCTCGCAAGGGTATTCGGCTCTTAGTCGTGTTTTGAGAGATCGTTGCATCACTCATTAATTTAAGTTTAAAAAGATCATTAGATTAGCATAAACACCTATTCACCCCCCCTCTAGGTGTTTTTCAATCCCTTCACGGGAATTCGGCTACACTCTTGTGTTATACTTAGTGTTTAGTTTAAATAGTTTTAGTTTGCATCATATAAGTTTTAATTTCCGCATTATTGACCATTAGATTAGCTCATCACCTATTCACCCCCCCTCTAGGTGATTTACAGTTGGTATCAGAGGCAAGTGCTCTTGATTTGGGTCTTACAACCTAGAGTTAAAGTTCCTCATTTTTAGGCTAATCACAACATTTGTGCACACACCATGGATTTCATGTCATCTCCATCTCCTCCCCATTGTCCATTCTTAACATCCAAACTTGGAAGGTTAAGATGTCTTTATTCCTCATTCCTCAAGGCCCTAGGAATTTCATGTTTATTTTGCCACTGTTAAAGATTCTTATTTGTTCAAATGGCAAAAAATTTGAGGCTAATGCAAAAGCCCTACATGCTCTAAGATCTACCCTAAATGATGATTATTTATCTAGGGTTGCTAATCTTGGATCGGCTTTTGTAGTTTAGAATACTATACTCTCCCTCGGCGAACAAGAACATATACTTGATACGGGGAGCGACTCGGATGTTGGAAGTGATGCTTCCACGTGTGCTACTATGGTCCAAGGGGATAACCCCCTTGAGGTAACTACCGAATCTGAGGTAGAAGAAGATGTTGATATGTCTTATGATGAGCTACATCTTTTTGTCAACAACTTCTAGAAAAATATGACATGCTTAGAAAAAATAATAAGAAAATGAAATAAATTGATTGCATGTCAAAAGAAAAGGATTCTTTTCAAACAAAATTTGAAATGTTTTAAAAGAAATGAGTCTTTTAAAAATAAATTACATGTTTTGAAAAAGAAAATGAAAGTTTGAAAAATGAGAATGTTTCCTTGATGTCTAAAAATTAAATGATCTTTGTGAAGGAAACACTAATTTGAAAAATAAAATTATTTTGGTGGGAAAACAAAAGAAGTTGCTTTGCATGAAAACACTTCTTTAAAAGAAAAATGGTTGAAAGAAAAAGAAAATATTTCTAAAAAGAATAAGAAAAATGATTCTATATCTCATCATGCCTTACATGCTACTTTTAATCAAATGAGATTAAATTTTTGAAAAATAAAATAAATTGTTTGAGCTCAACTTTGAGCACATGTGCATTTAATCATAAGGGATTGGAGACCTTGTTTTCAAAGAAACAAACTCCACATGTTCATGCACATCACCCTCATGCATATTCACTATTTGCACGCCACCACACTCACACTCATACTCATATGCTCCTAAGTGTAACAAATGTACACATTGTGGGCCGCAAAGGCCATTTAGCAAAGTTTTATTTTGATAAGTTACATCATATTAATTTTGCTAATAAGAAAAATGTTTGGGTTCCTTACAAGACTAACCCCCAAGGACCCAAAAGAAAATAGGTACCAAAAATCCCCACCTTGTGTTTTTGATATAGGTGAGGGCTCTCACATGACGTGAGAGGATTGGTACCTTGGTGGTGATGCATGGACTTGATGAACATATTTTTGATGCACCGCTATCAAGGAGATTTGGTGGGACAACCACCGTGTTTTGGAGATTTGGAGTATAGTTCTTTGGTTCGGTAACATCTCTAAACTCTTATTTTATTTACTGCTTATTCATTTATGACATGTTTAGCATGTTCATTTGTTTTTGTGCTTTTGTGGTAAAATACTAGTTTAAATGTAGTTTTTATCAAAACTTGGACGTATACTTGTACAAGTAGTGAGCAACAAATTGATTCATATAGTTTTGCACTTCATTGTTCATCATTGTACTCAATATATGCATACATGTATAGCGTAGTTTTGATGATTCTCTCATTTACACTTGTTTTGCCAATTTTCATGTTTTGCTTCATGTATATGTATTTTATATTCAAATTTAATAAATATACATGTATACCCCATGAGTCATTTGTTGGCCCAAGAGGTTACACTCTCCATGTGTTTAGAGTTTTGATGATAACAAAACACTTAGGAGCTATATGATACTAATTAGTTTGTTCAAGATAAGTTTCATGTTAGTACCATGTTTGGAGGCCATTGCTTAGCTTTTGCAAGAAATTCTAG
>JAVJIF010015295.1:0-130107 GCA_038442645.1 Agave tequilana | reverse complement strand
TGATTGTGTTGATATCCCTCTAGTGATAGGTGATTGTGGAGGTTGTGTTGGAATCCCTCAAGTGTGAGATGATTGTTGTTTGTATTGACTTTGAGCCTAATCCCTCTAGTGAGAGGTTGATTGTGTTTTGGCTAAGTGCCTAACCCTCTAAGTGTAGAGGTATTTGTGTTGTGCCTTGCCTCTAGTGAGAGGTTGTATTTGAGAGAGGAGTTGTGCACTCTCAAATTGTACTTTTTCCAAAATCCTCAGTAGAGGTTCCATGTGTGGGAAGTCCTGTATAGACGAGTTAGTGGAAATCCTTCTGTGTGAAAGCGGAGACGTAGAACTGGGTGCTCGAACCTCAAAACATATTTTTGTGTTTGCGTTTGATCCACTATCTCTAACTCTCTCTTATATTATGCTTGTATCATTTCATATTATTCATATCATTTATATGCTCGAATTTGTTTGTGTGCCTCACTTGTATTCAACCAAGAGAGCTTCATATAGCACCTCAACTCTTATTTAGAGAAATTTAGAGGAGATAGTCCAGAGCCCTTCACCGGAATTTAACTACACTCTTTGGTTACACTAAGTGTGTTGCAATTAAGTATCATTTGTCATTAGATTAGCCTTACACCTATTCACCCCCCTCTACATGCAGTCTCAGAGCTATTGATGGCACTCGCAAAGGCAAGGCTCTTTCGATGCTATAAGACTCACTTGGATAACAATTGGTACCAAAGGAAAAGAAGTAAAGAAGAAGAAGAAAATGAAAACAAGGATGATCATATAAAAGAAAAGTTACCTCTTTATTGCTTGCAGAAACGATGGAAGAAAGGAGGAGGTTACATCGGTATCACTCTCAACATAAATCTCTCTCTTACTTACATGAATCTGAGTCTAACCTATGCCTACAAAGAAATAAAAATTACATAAAAAAATAAAATCCTATACTAAAAAGAATGAAAACTGGCTTAGAATCTATCTCTGCATAGTTGCTCTCCCTAGTCTCTGAAACACCCAGTATTTATAGGCAAAACCCAACGGGGAAGGTCTTACGAAGATAGGAGGAGCAAACGCTCCCCCAACTGACCTAACCAAGCCACGAAAACGCGGCTTTGCCGCGTTTCCGTGGCCGTGGTGTGGCCAGGTAGCCACACCTGGTTGGTGGTACCCCCTGGTTTACTGATATGCCTTTATCTCCTGCTGGTTTTCCTATTTTAGCTCCTGAATTTGACGAAATGGTCTTTGATCTTTGGCTTTAACTAATTGATTGAGAAGATTCATTTTAACTAATTTTCATTCTCTCTGATTTGCTATGATCTGCCCTAATTTTCTGATTCGACTTAATTCTGAATTAATTTAGAATTTTGATAGGCTTTTGGGTTCGTTTCTCTTTCCTTTCCTTTAGCAATGAGCCTGCATATAAATTAGACAATAATTAGGTTTTAAAGCAGAGTTTATTATATAATAAATATGAGAATGTGACAATGAATGTGCAATATCAGCGACCGATCACTCATGCAAGGATAGCCAGTGGAGGCGAGGCTAGCCTCCTCATGCAAGGAGGCTATCCAGTTGGAGGCGAGGCTAGCCTCCTCATGTAAGGATAGCCAGTGGAGGCGAGGCGAGGCTAGCCTTCTCATGCAAGGCTAGCCCGTTGGAGGCAAGGCTAGCCTCCTCAGGCGAGGCTAGCTAGTGGATGCGATCGAGCTTCTCATGCAAAGCTAGCCATATGGAAGTGAGGCTAGCCTCCTCAGGCGAGGCTAGCCAGTTGAGGCGAGGCTAGCCTCCTCAGAAGAGGCTAGCCAGATGAGGTAAAGCTAGCCTCCTCAGGCGATGCTAGCTAGTGGAGGCGAGGCTAGCCTCCTCATGCAAGGCTAGATAGTTGGAGGTGAGGCTAGCCTCCTCAAGCGATGCTACTTTTCAATGGTGTTGTGCCAAGCTTCATGTGAAGGTAAAAATTAGCTCTCAACAAAGCCGTGTATAACTTTAGGTGAAACCAGAAGCAAGCTCTCAGCAGAGCTGTGCTAATCTTCAGGCGAAGCTAGGAGCTAGCCTTCTGCACGACTATATAGAGCTTCAGGCGAAGGTAAAAATTAGCTCTCAACAAAGCCGTGTAAAACTTCAGGTGAAATCGGAATCAAGCTCTCAACAGATCTGTGCTAAGCTTCAGGCGAAATTAGGAGCTAGCCTTCTACGCGACTGTATAGAGCTTCAGGCGAAGCTAACAGTTAGCTCTCTGAAGAGCTATGAAGAGTGTTCAGAAGGATTAATTGTATTGAAGAGAGGTTTAGATTAAACCGTTGGCTGCCGTGTACTGATGATCAAGAACTTCGAATGTTTATGCAGGTTTACTTTGCTCCTTCCGAATCACCATTCATAGCATAAGCTAGGACGGGTCGTATCCGCAGGGAGGTTTATCGATAGAAGCAATCAAGGTTTATTGAAATCTTTGTGAAGAAAAATGAATGTTCTTCTTTGTTTTAAGAAATGAAAAATAAAACAATGTGAAAGGTGAGTGGAAAATCTTTGGGTGTTTTGTAAGATGAAAGAAGAAATGAGAATAAAGATGGAAGAAAAAGAGAGATTTGAAAAAGAGGAAGTTTCCAAAAGAGAGATTTTTAAGAATAATATAAAGAGAAACCATGACTAACTAACATTATAATTTACTAACTTACTACTCTCGTTGGGTGATGCATGCCTTATATTGACTCGTTGGCAATAATATGTCTTGCTTTGTCAAGTCCTTGTGTTGTCCCATGTCGAAGGTGTTTCTCATCAGGCTATTTGCCTCATTGAATCATTGGCTCCCTAAATATATTTTCATTAGTGGAACAAGGATAGTCACTTTTAACGATGCTAAGAAACATACAAGATTCATTAGTCCATCAAAGCTATAATAAAGCAAGCATGAAATAAGAACTTATAATGTAGTCATTGGCAAAGTGAAGTGCTCCATCTTCATGTTCCATCACGGCACTTGTTCTGAAGACAAGGCTCTAAGTGAGGCTCACATGAGTCATATGGAGGGAGAACTTAGCATTTATAAAGAATAAAAAGCAACTCATCTTCATTGGGAATGTTATAGACTTGTAATTTGCAAGACTTGAAGAAGAAAGGATCCCAAGAATCATATAAGTCAGCAATCACCCAAGATAGTAGTTAGTAAAATTAAAAGTTAGTTAGTCATATTAATGAATTAGCTAGACATAAAAATAAAGAACAAAAAACAGTTCATTGTAGAAGTGAAATAAAAGAAAGTAAAAGCTTAAAAGAAAAACAATGCACTAGAATAAGAGAAGATGAAGATTGAAAGCTCAATCCTTGTATTGCGTTATCACCGTCTCCAATTACAAAGATTGCTCACTCTAACTCTCTCTTTTCTGGATTCTAGAAGGAGAGAAAAAGAAAATTACATAAGAGACTAAAAAGAAAAACCTAGAGAAACCCTAACAATTTCCCTATAAAAACAATGCTTTTCTCCTCCATGATTACAGAGGCCCTAGGGGTCTATTATAGTCTTCATGAGAGGAGGCCATCCCACTTCAGTCTCCGGATCAAACGCTGAAGTAACGGCCTAAAGATTACCGCGGGTCCGCGGCAAGTGCCGCGTTTTCGTGGCCGTTTCTTGGCCGCTGCGCTAGCGGATTTTTGTGCCTTTCTGTTGTATCTCGTATCCCCAGTTGGATCTGGTAGAAACTGAGAATATGTTTTGAATCTTTTCAGACTTGGGCTTTTCTCTTGTGGCTTCTTAAATATTCTTTTAATTCCTCAAAAATCACAATTGTTGGGCCTCTTTTCCATTAGACATTGGACCTGAAAAAGAGAGAAAAAGCAGTAAAAATTAACTATTTATTCAGATAAAGCATAGCATGGTGGTAGAAAATGATGCATATATGACTCCAATCACACCCCCATACCTAGCTTTTGCTCATCCTGAGCAAATAAGCAAAAAGAAAAAACCTAACTAAATTATTACACCACTTTCGTAGGTGACACGATTGCACTGAGCTCGTGCAACAAGCCGTTAAACCTCTAGGTTACCCTAGAGGAGGAATGTTGTCTCCTGAGGATTTTCAGCGGATTGCACCCACAAAATCCCAAAGAAAAAGAAAATGTCAATGAAAGAGAGAAATATTTTTTATGATCCATTTCCTTAAAGAATTTCGGTGATCTATCGGTTTTGGGTATTCTAAACTTTTTTTCCTTTTTATAAGTTTCCATTTTAAATATTGTTTTTAACTTAGGTTAAGTTTTTCAAGAATAGAGAGAAACTGGATTCTGTATCAGGTCTAACATATATACATATGTATGAGGAAGTTTTCTTAGACTTTAGTTTGTTTGTTCACACACCACACATACACACACACACACACACACATATTTTATAGAGTATATATTTACATTCTCTTAGCTTCATTAGGCTTTCTAATTTACCCATGTAGTGAGCCTTTACCGATGACTCCCAGACCAGATGGTCTTAAGGCACCAGAAGAAGATACATCCCTAAGGTTCAAGGTCTCGAGTAAACTAGGCCACGAATGCTAAGGACTCAACCACTTTTAGGCGTGACTGGTTATGCTTCTTAAGGCACAACCAACCAGTTTAATTAGTGATCAAGTTTTATTTATGAATATATATGTATATTTTATTTATATATATATATTATATGTAAACAAAGTTACTAAGTCTTTGATTAATCCCTCAATATGCAAATGTATATAGTGTTTAGAAAAATTCAAAATCTAGCTGTCTTTTCTATTCTTTTCTTTCTTAACCTAAAGATCCAACAAATTTTTTTTATTTCGACTTATATTAAGAAATCTTAGCTTAGAATTTCCTTAATACCTAAGATCAAGTTAATTCTTTTCAAAGAAATGGATCAATATTTTTATGTTTATGTTTATTTTTATTTTTATTTTTTTATAAGAAATAAGAAACCTAGAAATCTAAAAGAAAAAGTCTAGAAAAATCCTATGTTAGTAAGAAGAGAGAAATATAAGAAACGAGAAATATCTAGAAATCTAAAAGAAAAGTTATGTTAGTATCTTCCCCCCCATACCTATCCCATGCATTGTCCTCAATGTATGCAAAATAATATACGCATGAAATAGGAAAAGAAAGGTATCACCCCCGCCTTCGGCTTGGACCAGCGGTGGTGCTAGGTCCAGCTGACTGTGATCGCCGTAGACCCTCCTCAATGCGGTCTAGGCGAGATGTTTGCTCCGCAACCTTTTTGCGTAGTCGAATCTGTCCTCGAAATATCTTCTTCATGCCTCGCCAAATGGTAGACATGAAGGCGCGTGAATCAGCTGGGGGTCTTGTTGCCAAAAAGCCGGCTCATCCTCCTCCTCTAAAAGTTTCTCCGAAGAGGACTCCACAGGGACATCTTCGGGTTGGACACTAGGAGTGCAAATTGCATGAAGACAACTATTGTAAGCGCTAGTCGTCCTCTCTTGTGCAAACGAACACCCTATCACATGAGTCAAAAACTGCATCTGGTAAGAAAATCCTACACAGACGAGTGATCAAAATGGGGTGCGAGTACTTGGCACCGTGTGTGCGGGAGGAGTTGGTGATGATACTATGAAAAATGATCTTGTTGATACAGATAGTGTGCTGCCGAGTCATCAGGTCGTGTATAATCTGCAGCACCGGCCTGTTAAAGGAGGTTGTGTGGTCAGCCCTAAAATATTGCATTGAATCCAGCGACCAACGCAATGTGTGTTTCTAAAGGTAGTACTGGCTTTGAGCCCCTATCTTGTTCCGTACAGCGAGCCCCCATGACAATCATGTAATCGATTAAAAGTAAGGGTTCGCTATGATGTGGGTTGCAAGGGACATGTGTGAGTTCTTACAGTAGAAGAAGCGTGACAATAATATCCCCAGTGGGCATGTGCACCAAGATTTGATATGTGTCAAAGTTTACAGAGGCGTGATCTATGGAAGTGTAGAAAAGCTTGACAAGCTCAGGACAGTAATAAGCCTCGTGATCGGAATTATCATATATCAATGCATACCAATCCCACGTACGAATACGATCTAAAAATATATGCCCATAACCATTCACATCGCTAAGTATTCTAGCAAAATCTTTTTCAGCGAAAATAGATGGTGCCATGAGGAATAATAGGAAGCAATGAGAAGGGATACACAAACCTCCCCCGGACTACGTGGGGGGAAAACTCAAACGAGATTGCAGAGAGCAATCTGTGATGGTAGCAAAGGTATAGATGGTAGATCGAAGATCTTCAGATGGCCGCGTCTGCAGGGAAATTTGGCGGCGGCCCGGCTTCTTCAGTGTGGCCGCGGAAGCGCGGCAGAGGCCGTGGAAACACGACCAGATGGTGGAGAGAGGGGCGCAGACAAATTTGGAAGGCGGCGCTGGATGTTTGTGTTGCAGATCTGAGATTGGAAGTAGGGTATTGAGGAGAACACCGGAGGAGGGATATTTATAGGAAGCTGAGAAGGACGAAATCCCCAAATAACCCAAATGGAAACTAGGAATTTACAACCTAGGTTATTTAGAAAGAAAAGGGAGTGGAGGGAAAGATGAAAACCCTAGGTGATATTTAGCACCTAAGTCCACTTATTCATTTTTTTTATTTACAAAGGAGGTTCCAAAATGATTTTCAGGAGACATCAGGGAATGGTGTGGAATTACGTGGTCACATATAGACTGGGTCACAAAGACCCAGTTCAATAACATTGTGTGACTCACACTCCGTGGTGAAAAATGACTTTAGGCGTTGACCGTTCACTTTGAAATTGTTGCCATTTTTGGGATCGAAAATTTCAATGGTACCATGAGGAGAGACGTTATGGACGATGTAGGGGCCTGACCACTAGGTTTTTAGTTTACCAGGAAAAAGGTGAAGTCTAGTATTGTACAACAGAACTTTTGTCCCGAGACAAAATTTTTCCTATGAATTGACTTATCATGGAAAATCTTAGCTCTGTGTTCAGATATCCGAGCGTTATCGTATGCATCATTTCGTAGCTCTTCTAACTCGGATATCTGCAGCTTTCTCAAATCACGTCTTTGTCTAAGTCCAAATTCAGTTGTTTTAGTGTCCACATAGCACGATGCTCTAACTCCACAGGCAGATGGCAGGGTTTTTCAAATGCTACTCGATATGGAGACATACCGAGGACAGTCTTGTAGGCGGTCTGATATGCCCACAGGGCATCAATCAGTTTGATGGACCAATCCTTACGATTTTGGCCAACAGTTTTCTCCAATATCAGTTTAATTTGTTTGTTGGTGACCTCCACTTGTCCGGTTGATAGGATGTGGATAATTTATGAGAGATGGAGTACTTCCGCATTAGGGTTTCAAAAGCCCAGTTGCAGAAATGACTCCCGTTGTCACTCATTATCACACGTGGGGCTCCAAAATGGGAAATGATGTTTTCCCGTAAGAACTTGATGACAACTTGGTTATCATTTGTCCTAGTAGGAATAGCTTCAGCCCACTTAGAAACGTAGTCTACGGCCACCAAAATGTATTGGTTACTTTAAGACAGAGGAAAGGGTCCCATAAAATCGATGCCCCACAAATCAAAAATTTCTGCCTCAAGGATCAGTGTAAGGGGCATCATGTCTTTATGTGTTATCTGACCCGTCATTTGACATCTGGCACAGAGCTTGCAGAAAGTATAAGCGTCCTTAAAGAGAGTGGGCCAATAGAACCCACTCTGAAGGACTTTCTCAACAGTCTTACGTGGACCAAAGTGTCCACCATAAGCCAGCTCGTGACAAAATATTTATACGCTATGATGTTCGTCCTTAGAAAGAGACCTTCTAATTATCTGTTCAGGGCAATATTTGAATAAATATGATTCATCCCAAAAGAAAAATCGTACTTGTTTCATAAAGCGATACTTGTCCTGACCTGACCAATGTAAAGGTGTTTGCCCAGTTGCAAGGTAGTTTGCTATATCAGCATACTAGGGCTCTTTACACATCGTAAAGATGTGTTCGTCAGGAAAGTCTTCATTGATAGGTAAAGTCTCAATTGGTGCATTAGGAATTCTCGAAAGGTGATCTGTCACCACATTTTCAACGCCCTTTTTGTCTTTAATTTCCAAATCAAACTCTTGCAAAAGAAGTATCCATCGAATCAGTCTGGCCTTTGCATCCTTCTTTTGCATTAAGTATCTAAGGGCGGAGTGATCAGTGAAAATCGTTGTCTTAGATCCTAGTAGGTATTGGCGAAATTTTTCCAACGCAAACACAACTGCTAAAAATTCCTTTTCAGTTGTCGTGTAATTTAGTTGGGCCTCGTTAAGCGTCCTACTAGCATAGTAAATCACGTGTTGCCTGTTATCAGTATGTTGTCCGAGAACAGCGCCTATGGCATAATCGGAGGCATCACACATGATTTCAAAGGGCCTTGTCTAATCAGGCGCTAAGATTATTGGCGCCGAAACAAGTCTGTGTTTAAGCTCCTCCAAGCTTGTAGATATTCTTTATCAAAATGAAGGGTACATCTTTTTCTAAGAGATTTGTCAAAGGTCTAGCAATTTTGCTAAACCCCTGAATAAATCTTCTATAGAAACCAGCGTACCTTAAAAAAGATCTAATGTCTTTTAAGCATTTTGGCTCAGGGAGCTTTGTTATAACGTCCACTTTTGATCTATCAACCTCGATTCCTTTGTGTGAAACTTCATGCCCTAGGACAATTCCTTGCTTGACCATAAAGTGGCACTTCTCCCAATTGAGTGTCAAGTTTTTCTCCATGCATCGTTGTAAAACTAACGTAAGATGGTGCAAGCATTGTTCAAAGGAATCACCATAAATGAAAAAATCATCCATGAAAATCTCCAAACATTTCTCCACCATGTCGAAAAAAAGACTAAGCATGCAACGTTGAAACGTTGCAGGAGCGTTGCATAGGCCGAAGGGCATTCTTCGGTATGCAAATGTTCCAAAGGGGTAGGTGAAGGTAGTCTTGTCTTGATCCTCATGAGCGATAGGGATTTGATTGTATCCTGAATATTCATCCAGAAAGCAGTAATACTCATGTCCAGCTAGTCTCTCGAACATTTGATCGATGAACAGAAGGAAAAGTGGTCCTTATACGTGGCAGTGTTTAATTTTTGGTAATCAATACAGACTCGAATCTTCGATGGAAGACGAGTTTGTACTAATTCTTTGCTATTGTTTTCTACTACGGTAACCCCGGCTTTCTTGGGCACAGCGTGGACTGGACTAACCCACTGGCTATCCGATATGGGATAGATGATCCCATTGTCTAATAGCTTCAAATTTTCAGCTCTAACAGCTTCTTGCATGATCGGATTTAGTCTACGTGGTGGGTCACGTTTCGGTTTTGCAGATTCCGTCAAATGAATCCGGTGTTGCACAATGGATGGACTGATTCCTTTATATCAGCCATGGTCCAACCAATGGCTTCTCGATTTTCCCTTAATACTACAAGAAGATCCTCTTCCTGTTGTTTCGTCAGATGGGACACAACTATCACGGAAAATGCCCTTTTCACCCAAGTACTGATACTTGAGATGACTAGGGAGAACCTTAAGCTCAGAAGAGGGCACTTGATCTACCAATGGTTGCTCCTTGTGTAAGGGAAGGATAGGGGCCGCATCTATTGCCCATTCCACTGTGGATTCAATTATTCGATCAAGCTTAAAGTCATCAGACTCCAACCCAAATTCTCTATCAGATTCGTATTCAATCTCTATTTCATGTTCACTCGCTAATCCCTCGATCAGGTTCACTTCAAATGACTCATTTTCTAAATCTCGAGGTTGTTTTCCCAGGTGGAAAATATTTACCTCTTTTGTCATATCTCCAAAGGTTAGACGCATCGATCCATTCTTACAGTTAATGATTGCATTTGCGGTGGCAAGGAAGGGTCGTCCTAGAATGACAGGTGTCTGAGCTTTGGAATTATGTACGGGTTGCGTTTCTAGAACAATAAAATTCACGGGGTAAATGAATTTCCTGACCTGAATGAGAACATCTGTGATCTCCCCCTTTGGAATTTTTACAGATCGATCAGCCAATTGTATAGTAACCCTGGCTAGACGGAGGTTGCCTAACCCGAGTTGCTGATACACGGAGAAAGGAAGAAGATTGATGCTGGCTCCTAGATCCAGTAATGTCCTATTTATCGTGATCTGTCCTATAATACAAGAAATAGTTGGACTCCCTGGGTCTTTATATTTTACGGGAATTGGCCCAGTTAGCAAATCACTTATATTAGAAGCAAGGAAGACCTTCTTTGGGACATTAGTTTTCCTTTTCTTAGTGCACATATCTTTCAAGAATTTTGCATAGGAGGGAACTTATTGTATGGCATCAAGAAGGGGTACATTGATCTGGACCTGATTGAACATTTCTCTAATTTTCTCCATTTGAGTATTAGTCTTTTGGTTTGCTAGCCTATTAGGAAATGGTACAATAGGCTTGTATGGTTGCTCATCTGCTTTGTCTTTATTCGATTTAGAGGTTGAAGGTTGTGAACTTGAAGATGGATCATTTTTAGTTGATGGCACTGGAACAGGAGATGTTGACTCTGATTTATTTAGAACAGGATGACTAGAAACCTGATTGTTTATCTGCTTTCCAGATCTCAAAATATGAACAGTGTTACACTGACTGGAACCTATGTCTTCAGCTTCATGAATAGGGAAAGGGTTCTTAGGATTGGGCACTGGTTGGCTCGGCAATGTTCCTTTTTGTCTTTCATTCAATGAGCTAGCCAGTTGACCTATCTGAACTTCTAACCTATTGATGGCCTGGTTGTGGGTGTTCATCATTGAGGCCTGGGTTTTAGATAAGGTTTCAATCATTCTTTCCAAATCTGACATTTTTTTATCAGGATGATTTTGTGTTTGTTGTTGCTGATATGCGGGCTGGAAGTTGTGTTGGAAACTTGTTTGAAAATTTAGTGGGCTCTGTTGGAAACTCGGTTGATGAGACTGAGCAGGGTATTGGTGTGAAAATGATGGTCTTGGTTGCTCATGACCAGACTGACTCTAAGAAAAGTTTGAATGGTTCCTCCATCCTGAATTGTATGTTTTGGAGTATGGATTGTAATTAGGTCTGGTGTATGCTGCATTCATATTCTCAGGGTACATTTGAGCTTGGTAGACGGGACACTCCTCAAACAGGTGGTTAAGAGCATGGCAGTAGGTACAACCCGGGTTGATCACAGGTGGTGGGTTGACCTGATTCACAGAGTTTGGTTCCTAGCCTCAAGCAGTTCTAGCCGTTTCATCAGTTGAGTTATCTTTACCTCGGCAGCTATAGAGGATTCAATCGAATGCATACCAACTCTGGAAGTGGTGGGATTGGTTTTCTCAGGGCAAGATTCCCACTGAATGGTTTTTTCTGCTAAAGATTCAAAAAGATCCTAACCCTGATTCTCATCTTTTTTTTAAAAATTCCCCTTGACACATAGTCTCGAGGAGGGTCTTAGTTTGATAATCTAGTCCGTCATAGAGAATTTGGCACTGACGCCACTTCTCTATGCCGTGATGAGGACATTGGGCTAGTAAATCTTTAAACCGTTCAAAATACTTCCAGAATGGTTTGTTGGCCCAAAGGCCCATCACTCTAGTTTTGATGATGATCAACTTATGTAGTTATGTTTACTAATGATCTTGTGTTTAATTAGTGACAGATTTATGATCAAGATCTTAGTAGGTGCATAGCTTCAACAAAGGATTTAAAAGTCAAGTTTTGGAACTTGCACGGTGTTTGGACCAAGTCAAGAAGGCTTCAAGTGAAGACTTCAAGAAGATGAAGACTTGTGTCTAGGTTTGTTTTAGAAGATTTTATTTTTAGATAAAATATAAAGGATAGAATAGTTGGTGGATTGCTCAAGTATATATTACACACAAACTCTTGATTTAGTTTGTTTTTATAAAAGAGTTTTCTTTTAGAAAAATACCGGTTTGCTTTTTGGTATTCAATGTTTACATGTTTTAACCAAAGCCATATTTAGAGCTTAATGTCAAAAACATAGATATTTCATCATGTTTGTGTAGTGGATCATATCCATACACTCTATGCTTTAAAAGTTATTTAAATATCTTATTTTTGTATTTAGTGAAGTTTTGGAAAAACAAGTTTTGAAAAATCAAGTTTGGAAAATACAGTTTTCGTTTTTAAGCCAAAAATTTCCAAGTTACAAAAATAGTCCAAATTATTTGTAACATGTCTTGATTTTATGCAAGCATGTTTGTTTATCAAAGAATATTGGTAAAACTATTTTTGTAGATTTTTTCATGATTTTATGGGATTTTATTTGAGCCATAATGACTAAGTTTTCTTTCCCTAAAATCGCTGACCTGGCTTCAGCCGGTCGACCGGGCCGGTCGACCGCGCGACGTGCACAGACGTGCACGAGTCTGGCTGGAGGGCCGGTCGACTAGGACGGTCGACCGTCCAGAGAGCTTTGCTCTCTGGAAAGCCTCGGTCGACCGGGACGGTCGACCGGCAGAGAGTCTGCTCTTTGTTCCAGAGGTTCGGTCGACCGGGCCGGTCGACCGCTGCCCTAACGGTCAGAAATATGACCGTTGGCGGTCGACCGGGCGGTCGACCGACAGCTCTGTCAGACCCCAACGGCTAGTTTTTCTAGCTCTATAAATTGGGCCATTTGGGGCTGTTTTCTCTAAGATTTTTTGGAGACTTTTAGAGCCAGTTTTTCCTACCCTTACAAGAGGTTTTTCTCCACAAAATTTAGAGCCAATACTTCCAATTAAAAGGAGAGTTTATCAAGAGTGTTTTCAAAGTGAATTCCTTGAGTTTTTCCTCCACCATTTCCATCCTAGTTTTCTCACACAAACACTTGAGCTATCCATTACTATATCTACCTATAGGGTTTTGTTGTGAGAGTTTTTATTGGTGATCAAAGTGTTTAGATCACCAAGAGATCTTTTCTTGTTTCTTGAGGAGGCGGACGAGTGCGTTCGCAGTTGTTTCGAGTTCGTGTGTGAACTCTTGTTTGAGGTGCGGCCTCGGCGAGCCGGTGGGCTTGCGGTGTGTACGGGCTAGAGAGTCCGAGGGATTGTAGGTGTTGCGGCACCGAGGAGTGATCCATTGGGATCGATTTTAGTGGAAATCCTTCGTGTGTTGAAGGCGGGGATGTAGAGCAAGTGTGCTCGAACCTCAAAACAAATCCCTTGTGTTTGCGATTGCTCTCTCTCTCTCTCTCTCTCTCTCTCTCTGTCTCTTGTTTATATCTTGCATGCTATTATTGTCATTACACTTATATTCTTAATATATTGTGTGCTCATATTGTATATGCTTGGGATTATTTGCTAACACTTGTATTCAACCAAGAGAGCCAACGCGACACCTCAACCCTTATCTAGGGGAATCTTGAGGAGTTAGTCCAGAGCCCTTCACGGGGAATTCGGCTACACTCTTGTGTTATACGTGGTGTTTAGTTTAAGATTTTTAGTTTAAGTCATAATAGTTTTTAATTCCGCATTTAGTATACATTAGATTAGCCATCATTATTCACCCCCCCTCTAGGTGACTTTACAATTGGTATCAGAGCCAAGTGCACTTAATTTGGGTCTTACAACCTAGAGTTAAAGATCCTCATTTTTAGGCTAATCACAATATTTGTACACACACCATGGATTTCATGTCACCACCCACTTTTGACGTTCTTAACATCCAAGTTTGAAAGGTTAAGATGTCCTTGTACCTCAAGGTCCTAGGCATTCATATTTATCTTGCCACAACTAATGATGCATATTGTTTAAATGGCAAGAATTTTGAGGCTAATGCAAAAGCTCTTTATGCTTTGAAGAGTACCCTAAATGATGATTATTTATCTAGGGTTTCTAACATTGACTCGGCTTTTGTAGCATGGAACATCATCACCTCCCTTGGCGAAAAGGATCTATATTATGCCGGGATCGATTCGGACGTTGGAAGCGATACCTCCAACTTGTGCTATATAGTCCAAGGGGATAACCCCTTGAGGTAACTACCGAATCTGAGGTAGATGAAGATAACATGTCATATGATGAGCTTACCACTTCTTGTCAACTCCTACTTGAGAAATATGACATGATTAAAAAGAAAAATAAAAATTTGAAAAAGAAATTTGAGTGCATGCATATAGAAAATGATTCTTTTAAAAATAATATTGCATGTTTAGAAAAAGAAAATGAAATTTTGAAAAATGAGAATGTTTCCCTTATGTCAAAATTAAATGATCTTTGTGAAGGAAACACTAGTTTGAAAAATGAAATTATTTTGGTGAAAAAACAAAAAGAAATTATTTTGCAAGAAAATAACTCTTTAAAAAGAAAATTTGTTGAAAAAGAAAAAGAAAATATTTTTCAAAAGAAAAAGAAAAATGATTCTTTATCTCACCATGCTTTACATGCCACCACTAGTGAGATTAATATTTGAAAAATAAAATGGATTGTTTGAGCTCAACTTTGAGCTCTTGTGTTTTTAATCATAATAGATTGGAGTCTTTGTTTTCAAAGAAACAAACTCCACACATTCATGCACATCATCATCATGCATTTGCTTATGTTGCATGTCATGCTCACACTCACACACATAAGCATACCAGGGTGTACACTTGTACACATTGTGGCCGCAAAGGCCATTTAGCAAAATTTGTTTTGATAGAATACATCATATTAATTTTGCTAATAATAAAAATGTTTGGGTCCCTTGTAAAACTAACCCTCAAGGACCCAAAAGAAAATGGGTACCAAAACCCCCACCTTTATTTTTGATGTAGATGAGGACTCTCACACGACGTGAGAGAAATGGTGCCTTGATGGTGGATGCACATGGACTAGAAGGACATACATTAGATGCATCGCTATCAAGGAGGTTTGGTGGGTCAACCACCATGTTTGGAGTTTTGGAACATAGTTCCCTAGTTGGTAACTATTTTTAAACTCTTATTTTATGTACATGCTTTTATTTTCATGATATCATATTGCATGTTCATGTTTTATGTAGTTTTGTGCTTCATGTGGTATATACATGGTAGATGTAGTATTTGTCAAAACTTGTATTTATATATGTACACGTAGTGAGCAACAAATTGGTTCATATATGTTTGCACTTCATGCTCATTTGTACCCACTATATGCACATATATAGGCTAGTTTTGATGATTCTTTCATTTATACTTGTGTTGCCTATTTTCATGTTTTACTTCATGTATATGTATTTTTAAATTCAAATCTAATAAATATACATGTATACCCGTGAGTCTCTTGCCTTCATGCAAATACCTTTAATAGACTCTTTTATGTTTGGGATATGTATGTATATTGTTAGATTTAGATAAATCATACATATACCTTGAAGTTTGTTTTAAAAAAATGAAAAATGAAAAATGAATTTTCATGTTTGTTTTGAGCATTATTGTTTATTTTCATAAAAATGCTATTTACATGATTCTTGTACACTCACACTTTATTTGTTTTGTCATGACATTGTTTCATGATCATTTTATGAGCTTAATCGATTTTGAGTGTCAACCCTTATGTATTTAGTATGATTCATGAAAAATATATAAATTGATTTCATGTTTTTGAAGGATCTTTAACTAGTTTTTCAAAAATTATTTTAACTAGTTATTGTTCTTCATTTGGTTGTGATTTTCAATGGTATACTATTTTCAAATCTATTTTTGAAAAATTCTACCTTTATGGGCGGATGGCTGGGCAAGTATGTCTTGTAAGCTTTATTGGAAAATCCTTTACCTTGTGCATATAAGGGTGGTAGGTTATGAGTTATATACTTGATTTACATTGTTATTTTCAATTGGTATCATTGGATCTTTTCAATTGGTATCTAAATTGATAATTTTGTATATACTCATATTTTGTTTTCTATATATGTATGCTTCATTATTTCCATAATATCAATTGCTATTGGTATTCTCTTTTCATACATACATATGATTCTCGTGTGCTTGCTTTACAATTGGTTTACTTATTTAAAAAGCACAAAATTAGTTTATGCTAAGCTTAAGTCAAAACTTTTGATATTTTAACAATGCATAAGCTTATGAAAAATAAATTTTTTTTTATCATTGTTTTCAATTGATATCAATATGCTTCAATTTCAAATTTGTTATACATTTTACAATTGGTAAATTTACAATTGGTATCAATATGTATTATCTATTTGAAAAATTCAAAATTTGTAATGTTTATTTACAATTGGTATCAACATGATTTTTTTTTTTACAATTGGTATCTTAAAATTTGATTGTTTTACAAAAGCTCTGATACCTTTAAAAATTTTGTTTAAGAAAAATTAAAAAAAACATTTTTTTTTGTATTTCTTATATGCAAGGAGAGCTTAACATCTCTTCTACATATAGATTCATGTTGAGTGTATCTTGTATTGAGGAGCTTGACAACTTTTCTTTATGTGATACACGTGTGTAGGGGGAGCTTCACATCTCCTCTTATGCATTACATATTATACGTTATGTGAATTAGGGCTTGTCATCCCTCTTTCATGTAATGTATATGTGTAGGGAAGTTACTTTACCGTCTTCCTCTTCATGAATGTATATCGCATATAACCTTTTATTGATTTTACCCCTTATTGATCTCTTTGTTTATGACAAAAAGGGGGAGAAAATTTGTTTTTACTTTAACCTCTTTGTTAATGATTGACAAAAAGGGGGAGAAGTATTTGTGGTTTATATGCATGTTTTCCTTCCTTTATTAATAAAGGGGGAGTAAGTTTTGTGTTTATGCATATATGTTTTATTTTTGCAAATGTATGGAGATGAACTTGATGAGTTTTATGATTGTTTTGGCATGTTGTTTTTGCATACATGTCATACATTTGCATACATGTTTATGTGCTTCATTGCCATATTTATTTGTTTATTTGTTATGCATGAGTTAAGGGGAGCTTCCTTGAAGCTTTACTTTAATCCATGCATATATAACTTCATGAGTTTTGTCATCATCAAAAAGGGGGAGATTGTTGGCCCAAAGGCCCATCACTCTAGTTTTGATGATGAACAACTCATGTAGTTATGTTTACTAATGATCTTGTGTTTAATTAGTGACAGATTTATGATCAAGATCTTAGTAGGTGCATAGCTTCAACAAAGGATTTAAAAGTCAAGTTTTGGAGCTTGCACGGTGTTTGGACCAAGTCAAGAAGGCTTCAAGTGAAGACTTCAAGAAGATGAAGACTTGTATCTAGGTTTGTTTTAGAAGATTTTATTTTTAGATAAAATGTAAAGGATAGAATAGTTGGTGGATTGCTCAAGTATATATTACACACACACTCTTGATTTAGTTTGTTTTTATAAAAGAGTTTTCTTTTAGAAAAATACCGGTTTGCTTTTTGGTATTCAATGTTTACATGTTTTAACCAAAACCATATTTAGAGCTTAATGTCAAAAACATAGATATTTCATCATGTTTGTGTAGTGGATCATATCCATACACTCTATGCTTTAAAAGTTGTTTAAATATCTTGTTTTTGTATTTAGTGAAGTTTTGGAAAAACAAGTTTTGAAAAATCAAGTTTGGAAAATACAGTTTTCGTTTTTAAGCCAAAAATTTCCAAGTTACAAAAATAGTCCAAATTATTTGTAACATGTCTTGATTTTGTGCAAGCATGTTTGTTTATCAAAGAATATTGGTAAAACTATTTTTGTAGATTTTTCATGATTTTATGAGATTTTATTTGAGCCAAAATGACTAAGTTTTCTTTTCCTAAAATCCCTGACCTGGCTTCAGCCGGTCGACCGGGCCGGTCGACCGCGCGACGTGCACAGACGTGCATGAGTCTGGCTGGAGGGCCGGTCGACCGGGACGGTCAACCGGTAGAGAGTCTGCTCTCTGTTCCAGAGGTTCGGTCGATCGGGCCGGTCGACCGCTGCCCCAACGGTCGGAAATATGACCGTTGGCGGTCGACCGACAGCTCTGTCAGACCCCCAACGGCTAGTTTTTCTAGCTCTATAAATTGAGCCATTTGGGGGCTGTTTTCTCTAAGATTTTTGGAGACTTTTAGAGCCAGTTTTTCCTACCCTTCAAGAGGTTTTTCTCCATAAAATTTAGAGCCAATACTTCCAATTAAAAGGAGAGTTTATCAAGAGTGTTTTCAAAGTGAATTCCTTGAGTTTTTCCTCCACCATTTCCATCCTAGTTTTCTCACACAAATACTTGAGCTATCCATTGCTATATCTACCTATAGGGTTTTGTTGTGAGAGTTTTTATTGGTGATCAAAGTGTTTAGATCACCAAGAGATCTTTTCTTGTTTCTTGAGGAGGCAGACGAGTGCGTTCGTAGTTGTTTCGAGTTCGTGTGTGAACTCTTGTTTGAGGTGCGGCCTCGGCGAGCCGGTGGGCTTGCGGTGTGTACGGGCTAGAGAGTCCGAGGGATTGTAGGTGTTGCGGCACCGAGGAGTGATCCATTGGGATCGATTTTAGTAGAAATCCTTCGTGTGTCGAAGGCGGGGATGTAGAGCAAGTGTGCTCGAATCTCGAAACAAATCCCTTGTGTTTGCGACTGCTCTCTCTCTCTCTCTCTCTCTTTGTCTCTTGTTTATATCTTGCATGCTATTATTGTCATTACACTTATATGCTTGATATATTGTGTGCTCATATTGTATATGCTTGGGATTGTTTGCTAACACTTGTATTCAACCAATAGAGCCAACGCGGAACCTCAACTCTTATCTAGGGGAATCTTGAGGAGTTAGTCCAGAGCCCTTCAAGGGGAATTCGGCTACACTCTTGTGTTATACGTGGTGTTTAGTTTAAGATTTTTAGTTTAGGTCATAATAGTTTTTAATTCCGCATTTAGTATACATTAGATTAGCCATCACCTATTCACCCCCCCTCTAGGTGACTTTACATGGTTCACTTGATTCCTGCTTGAACTGCATTATGTTTTTTCTGATGAGGGCCATTTTGTGAATGGGATAGAATTTCTTAAGAAAGACTTTGACAAATTCATCCCACGTCGAGATAGAACTGGCAGGCAGATTGTATAGCCACTTCTTGGCTATGTCCTTAAGTACGAAGGGAATGAATCTTAATCTAACAGCATCTTCCCCTAGTTGGAGAATTCTCATCATCAAGCACACTTCTTCAAACTCACGAATGAAGAAATATGCGTCCTCGGATTCTAGGCCATGAAATCTTGGGAGTACATTTATAAATTGTGGTTTAAGCTCAAAATTGTTCCCAGTTGCTTCGGGTAAAAGAATGCATGACGGTAGTGAAGTACGAATGGGATAGAACTTGTCTTGGAGAGAAGTGTTATTGGCCATGATTGGATTTGTGTTAGGAAGTAGTGTTTGTGCAAGTGTAGAAGTCCTAACAAGTCTTGCTGAAATTGGGTCCCGATACCACTCTTGCATGTACAATCACAGACAACGTTCACCAAGCAATCAAGCAAAAAAAGGAAAACAAGAAAAAAAACAATCACCAGCTATCTAGGATTCCTGGACCTAGACGACTCCTAACTGTTCGATGAACCAAAGAAGGTTATTGCTCAAGTCAAACCACAGCTAATCAGCCAGGTGGGAGCAAGATTGATGGGAGGTATCTGCGCAGAAGCGACGGGCCTAATTAAGCCAAACCACCAGCCTTTGGGTTTTGCCCCTCAATCCCCAACCTTAGTCACTGATTTGACTGGAGTGTGAATCAAAAATAATTTCCAACCTCAGCTCATCTCTTAACGAGTCCGGATGTCCCTAGGGGCCAATGTCTATCAAATTTTATTAAAAAGCTTGACATTGTGAGTGCTTGGAATCTGATTTTGGGTCAAGGAAGGGTGATTAAATCCCCACCTTATCTTGTTATTGGGTATTGCCCTTAAAATCAATTTTGTGAAAGTGTACAAGACAAACAAGATTCACTCAAAGCGATATAAATCAACTAAGAGATGAGTCCTATTCTGAATGCAATGCGTACGTACCTTACTCCAGCACTCTTCAACAGTAAAGTAAATGAATTGAAAAGACATGTGCCTAAAATGCAAATGTCTAATCAATTTTTTTAAACTTTTCAACAAGTGTTTTACTGTTGGTTTATTAGCAGGCTCCTGGTGATAGCATACAAGAAATAAAATTTGCAGCAAGCTATGTTTTTGCAAAGCAAGCAGCCCTGCACAAAACCGGTCAGTAGTGAACTCTTCCTTGCCGCAGTTCTGCGGCCAAAGCCGAGCAAACGCGGCAATTCAGAGGGTACTTGGTCTCTGCTTTCTAGAGCAGAGCCCAAGACTACTTATTTGTTACTACAAGTCTTCTTTCCTATTTTCTCTGACCTGTAACCTGCAACAGAGAAGAAAAATTCGTTTCAGTTTCAAAAATTCAATAATGGCGCCAAAAATTTGTTCGGAAGGATTAATTGTATTGAAGAGAGGTTTAGAGTAAACCGTTGGCTGTCGTGTACTGATGATCAAGAACTTCGAATGTTTATGCAGGTTTACTTTGCTCCTTCCGAATCACCGTTCGTAGCATAAGCTAGGACGGGTCGTATCCGCAGGGAGGGTTAGCGATAGAAGCATTCAAGGTTTGTATTGAAATCTTTGTGAAGAAAAACGAATGTTCTTCTTTGTTTTAAGAAATGGAAAATAAAACGATGTGGAAGGTGAGTGGAAAATCTTTGGGTGTTTTGTAAGATGAAAGAAGGAATGAGAATAGAGATGGAAGAAAAAGAGAGATTTGAAAAAGAAGAAGTTTCCAAAAGAGAGATTTTTAAGAATAATATAAGAGAAACCATGACTAACTAACATTATAATTTACTAACTTACTACTCTCGTTGGGTGATGCATGCCTTATATTGACTCGTTGGCAATGATATGTCTTGCTTTGTCAAGTCCTTGTGTTGTCCCATGTCGAAGGTGTTTCTCATCTAGGCTAGTTGCCTCCTTGAATCATTGGCTCCCTAAATAGATTTTCATTAGTGGAACAAGGATAGTCACTTTTAATGATGCTAAGAAACATATAAGATTCATTAGTCCATCAAAGCTATAATAAAGCGAGCATGAAATAAGAACTTGTAATGTAGTCATTGGCAAAGTGAAGTGCTTCATCTTCATGTTCCATCACGGCACTTGTTCTGAAGACAAGGCTCTAAGTGAGGCTCACATAAGTCATATGGAGGGAGAACTTAGCATTTATAAAGAATAAAAAGCAACTCATCTTCATTGGGAGTGTTATAGACTTGTAATTTGCAAGACTTGAAAGAAGAAAGGATCCCAAGAATCATATAAGTCAGCAATCACCCAAGAGTTAGCAGTTAGTAAAATTAAAAGTCAGTTAGTCATGTTAATAAATTAGCTAGACATAGAAATAAGGAACAAAAAACATTTCATTGTAGAAGTGAAATAAAAGAAAGTAAAAGCTTAAAAGAAAAACAATGCACTAGAACAAGAGAAGATGAAGATTGAAAGCTCGATCCTTGTATTGCGTTGTCACCGTCTCCAATTACAAAGATTGCTCACTCTAACTCTCTCTTTTCTGGATTCTAGAAAGAGAAAAATAAAATTACATAAGAGATTAAAAAGAAAAACTTAGAGAAACCCTAACAATTTCCCTATAAAAACAATGCTCTTTTCTCCTCCATGATTACAGAGGCCCTAGGGGTCTATTTATAGTCTTCATGAGAGGAGGCCATCCCACTTCAGTCTCCGGATCAAACGCTGAAGTAACGGCCTAAAGATTGCCGCGGGTCCGCGGCAAGTGCCGCGTTTCCGCGGCTGTTTCTTAGCCGCTGCGCCAGCAGATTTTTGTGCCTTTCTGTTGCATCTCGTATCCCCAGTTGGATCTGGTAGAAACTGAGAATACGTTTTGGATCTTTTCAGACTTGGGCTTTTCTCTTGTGAGCTTCTTAAATGTTCTTTTAATTCCTCAAAAATCACAATTATTGGGCCTCTTTCTCCATTAGACATTGGACCTGAAAAAAGAAAGAAAAAAGCAGTAAAAATCAACTATTTATTCAGATAAAGCATAGCATGGTGGTAGAAAATGATGCATAAAGGACTCCAATCAAAGAGCTTCAGGGTGAAGCTAGACAAACTTGGCCTCTCAGGTGAGGGTATCCTCTTAGGCTAATGTGAGGCTAAGTGTTTAGCTAACTTAGCATCATGGGCCTGCTTAGGTCTCTTCAAAGGCAATCTTGATTTGCTATCTACTTCACTGGATCAATAGAGTCTAAGTCACTGCTTTGTCCATCTGGGATGGGCAGAAACTAGTCATCAGCTTGTCTGCGACTTGTCTTTTATAAATGCTGACAAGTTAGACATCGTTTAAACTGGTTGAAGAGCTGTTTGAGAGTTTTTCATTTTGAGTCAACAAAAATCCCTTCAAAGTTTTCATAAATCCGTATCTGTCTGAGTCTGTGACTGAAAATAATTCAGAGGTTAGGAACATGATAAAATCAGTCTGAGAATTCACTGGGGACAAAAGAGAGCAGATCTAAGAATTTGTCTGTTTAGAGGTAATGTGGACATAACAGGTTAGAAATCGCAAGAAAAGAGGGTTCATTATTCTGAGGTGATATACTGGACATAACAACGAGAAGAGTCCCTACCAGACTGAAGTTAGATCTGAATATCCATTAGTTCAAAGGTAATGAACTGGACATAACTGATTAGGAATCACCAGACACGAAGCCTTATCGGTCAGCGATGATAAACTGGACATAACGACAAAGAAGGAGAAAATTAGGTAATCATCAGTTCAGAGGTGACAAACTGGACATAATCGATTAGAGATTACCAAATGAGGAGTGTTTACTGTTCAGAGGTGATTAACTGGACATAACAGTAAACGAAAAGGTGAGACTTGGCTATTTGCCGGATTAGAGATGATTGACTGATTGGACATGACCGATTGAGAAGCCACCATGCTCAGGATTTTGTTATTCAGAGGTGATGAACTGGACATGATAGACTAAGATACACTAAACTCTGAATCCGCTGCCAGAGGTAGTCGTATTAACTTTGTAGCTAGTCCACTAGGGACTGCAAAGGTCGAATTAGATCTGGGCACCCATCAGTTCAGAGGTAATATGAACATGACCAACTAAGAGACACCAGGCTTGTAATTCGCTATTCAGAGGTAGTCGTATTAACTTGACAGCAAGAACTCCCGGCCCTGACGGGGAAGGAGAACAAAGTTATAGACTCGTCGGTTCAAAGGTGATAAACTGGACATGACAGTTAGAGTACCATAAAAGGGAGAGATCTAGGCACTCGTCGGTCCAGAGGTAATATAGACATAACCGATTGGGAGTTATTAGACTCAAAACTCTATCATTCAGAGGTGACGAACTGGACATAATAGTAAAAGAGTAGTCTCTATTGGATTGAAAGATTAGATTTGGCTATCTGTCAGTTCAGAGGTAAAATAACATAATCGATTGAGAAGCCACCAAGCTCAGAATTTCTACCGTTCAGAGGTGACAAGATGGACATGACGGTAAAAAGAAAGAATTCCGCTGGGGAAAATAGGATTTTAATCATAAATTCTGTGGGGAAATTGGTATTTCCTTGGGAAGTTATTTGGAAGAAATTATCAGAGGTATATTGTTAACGTGACAACCAGGAAAGTCTACTGGGTACTGAAAAGGTTAAAAATAGACTGCGAAGGGAGTCTATCGCAAACTCGTTGGGGAGTTAGAAAATGAATTCCATAAAAGGTTTAGAGAATTTAGCATTCTCTGCGATGTCAAAGGTAATAATTAAAGTGACATAAAAACTCTATGGAGATTCGATGGGGAAATGATTATTCCCTAAAAAAGTTGTTAAAGATAATCATTGACGTAATAATCAAATTCCTTGCTGGAGATTTAAAAGAAAAATTTGTCAGAAGTGATAGTGACAGCTTCTTTGCTTGGGAATTTGTATAAGCAACTTATCAGAGGTATGATGTTAACCTAACAAGGATTCATTTACTGTTAGAGGTATTTGAACATAACAGCAATTTGAGTGGACCTGTCATTCTATTGAAGAGAATGGCGAGTGAAGTTTGATCGCTAGGGATATTAGCAAGATCCTCTAGGGATATTCAAAAGATTTTCCTGTCAGAGGCGTGAGATTTAAGCATGACAGTTCTGATATGTGATTCATTTTATTGAGAAAATGAATATAGTCTTTTGTAGTCCTACCATTCCATAAACAGGAGTTGGTAAGGAATTTTAGTGGGAAAAGCGGGATCAGGTTCCTTAGTATTTTTAACAAATTCTCAGCTATCAACGGGTTTGATATGCCTTTACCAACTACCATTTGAGTAGGGCTAGCTATGATATTTCCCTCAGCATGATGAGTTATCAAGGAATTTATATTGAGCTTAGAAGCTAATGTTTTCCTCTAGCCTCATTCACCGAAGGCTTCAGATCGTGTCACATGAAGTGAACATTTTTGTATTCCACTGGTGACCTCTAAAATCTCGCTGGGATTAAAGAGTTAAGTTTAAACTTTATGGGAAAATTGTCGGGTAGATCGACATTCCTTGTGGAATGTCACCTTTTGTTCATCTGGTTCTCAGGTGATCTTCTTGTCAAGTATGGAGTACAAACTTCACAAGGAATATATCGAGTAAGTCGAGATTCCTTGTGGAGTTTCATTTTTGTTCATTATCATAAGATTCTAGTCATAGCTGATCATCGAATATTAATTAGTCACATATATTTCATATATATTGTCACCTTACCATACTTTTTAGCTAATAAATCCTATTAATAAGTCTTCTTTTTCTTTATTAAATATAGGCCCAATTGCTAAAAGAAAGGAAAGAGAAACAAGCCCAAAAGCCCACCAAATTCTGATTTAATTCAGAATAAATTCGAAATCAAGGAATCAGGGCAAAATCTTGGTATATCAGAGAGGTTGAAACCGGTTGAGAAGAATCTTCCCTGAATCAAGCGGTTGAGCTAAACAATCAAGGGCTGTTTCGTCAACTTTTGGAGCAGAAATAAGAAAATCAGAAGAAGATACAGGAGATTCACCAAACTAGCAGAGTTAGCCAACTGGGTGTGGCCATCTGGCCACACCAGGGCCGCGAAAACGTGGCCCAAGCCGCGTTTCTGCGGCCTTGTTACTTCTGTTGGGGGAGCGTTTGCTCCCCCAATCTTACCGGGATCTCCCCCCTCTGGTTTTTCCCTATAAATACCAGTTTCAACAGAGAAAAAAGGAGCGAAGACTAGGATTAGAATTTGTGTTTATTTTCTAAGAATTTAGACTTTTTGTTAGATAATGCAAAAGTTGTATTCTTGTTTTTTAATTTGTAGTCCAATATCAATACTTGTGAGAGAGAGGAATTGAGTACTTGTACTTGAAGATTGAAGTGACATCAATACAAGAATCGAGCTGCTTTTTCTTCCACTCGTATTACGGTATGGCTTGCATTATTTATTTGCTTTCTTCTTTGTTTTCCATGAGTAACTAAAACAATTTTCTGGGCTCACTATTGTAACTCTCTCTAGTTCTTCTTCTCTTCTGGTTTTAAAGAAAAAGACCCAATGAATCATTTGCATGCCTTACTTAAAGCCTTTCTTCTTGAAAGTGTTCTTGAAGGCACATGAGGATGGGTTTGGATTGTTAAACTTTTACTTCTTTCATGAACGTTTCTTGAACTGTTTTACTTCATTCTTACTTCTTCGCGCTTGATGATTTAACATTCGATTCTAAACGATTTTTTAAAGAAAAGAGTGAACTCTTCCAACCATCTTATGTGTTTTACTTCAAACTTTCTAAAAATTAACTTTAAGTTTTGCTTATGATCAATTTGAGGCACTTAGGATTTCAATAGAAGAATAAACTTTTGAGTAGTGAGATAGTGAGCCCAGATTTTCTTCCTTATTATAATCAACAAAACAATTTTCGAGCTTTTTAAATCACCTTCTCCAAAGCCTTCTCTAAAAGTTGCAATTTCTCTTTAATCATCTCCTTCTTTCCATTCTCTTTTCAACTAAAAAACGAACACAATTCTTTATTTTTAAACGAATCACCGAAAAGCTTCCATCGCATTCCTCCTCGTGGACACGACCCGTTAGCCACAAGCTACACGGTAAATTCTTAACTCTTTGATTGTTCTTTCATTTCAGCAATCAATTTTGGCGCCGTTGCCGGGGAGGGAACGGTGTATTTATTTTTTAACAAGTTTTGTGTGTTGTTTCAGGGACTTGAAGATTCAGATCTAGCATTCAAGCTTTGCAAGAGAAGACTTGTAAATTCTGTGCCCCTACTCTCGAAAGTAGGAAACAGAATTTCAAGAGATTGCATTGCAAAAGTTGAAAATTTTGTTAGACTACTAAAACTCTTTTTTGCAGGACATATTGCTTGCAAAAAAAAATTAAGTTTTTGTATGTTATATTCTTGCTATATCTGTTACCCACCATCCCTGTTTTAATCCAACAGTAATTTGAGTAATTGTTAATTGCTTAAAAAACGTTTAGACTTGCATTTTAGGCATTTGTCTAATTACGTTTATTTTACAATTACTGTTGAAGATAGCTGGAGACAAGGTATGTATGCATAGCATATAGTTTAGGAAACATTCTTGGGTGATATTTGCTTTTGAATGCTACATTTCTATATCTTGTACACTTTGCACAAATCAATTCTAAGGGCAAAATTCAAGTCAAGATAAGGTGGGGAAGTCATTACCCTTCCTTAGCCCACAAACCATCTCCAAGCATGCACAACCTAAGCCTAAGTAAAATCTGATAGACGTTGGCCTTAGGGACATCTCGAACTCATTAGGAGATTATCCTAAGGGGGAAAAGTGTTGGAATTTGATTCCTGCCAAATCAGTGTCTAGAAAAGGGATTAAGGGCCGAAAGCCCGAAGGTTGGTGGTTACTTAATTAAGGAACGTCTTTGACGGATAACCTCTCACCAATCTTGCCCTGACCTGGCTGATTAGCTTGTGGTCAAAGTCTACATTATACCTCCAGTGGACAATCAACCAGTTAGGAGTTGTCTAGGTCAAGGTTACCTTAGACTAGGCTTGGTTGTTTTCTTTTCTTGACTATTGGTGAACTTGTTTGTGATTGTGTTTGTGTATGCAAGTATGGTCAAGAGACCCTAATTCATCTAGGTTAACTAGAAACACATCACCACCCAAGTTCGAAACAAGATCAGATTCGGTTATGGATTGACCGACATCTTTGCAGGATAGGTTTTATCCCATTAGAACATCACTTCCATCCTGCATCCAACTTCCATCGGTTGGTGAACACAACTTTGAGTTTAAGCCACAGTTCATCAATATACTCCCTAAATTCCATGGCTTAGAGTCCGAAGACGCTTATTTCTTTATAAGAGAATTTTAGGAAGTATGCTTAATGATGAAAATCCCACACCTTGCAGATGATGCTATTAGGTTGAGGTTTGTCCCATTTGCTCTTAAGGACCTAGCCAAGAAATGGCTCTACAGCTTAGCGGCCGGCTCTATCACATCTTGGGATGATTTCATCAAGGTCTTCTTGAAGAAATTCTATCCAATCCACAAGATCGCTCTCGTTAGGAAAAACATCATGCAGTTCAAGGAAGAACTTAGTGAACCGTTTTGGAGGTACTTTGAACGCTTCAAAGACCTCCTTGTCCAATGTTCTCATCATGGAATAGAGAAATGGCGACAATGCCAAATTCTTTATGACGGTTTAGACTACTCGACCAAGACCCTCTTAGAAAGCATGTGCCAAGGGGGATTCTTGCAGAAGGATGAGCATGAAGGATGGGATTTATATGAGAATCTAGTTAAAAAGACCATCTAATGGGAACCTACTAGTGAAATCTCTAGAAATCCAAATTCTATCTCTTCAAAAGGAGGTCTCCATTCGATTAAATCATCCATAGCTAACGAGGCTAAGTTAGCTAATCTAGTGAGAAGACTGGAGCTTTAGAAACTAAGGAACTAAGTCCAGTCAATCAAGTCAGCCCAAACCAATTTTTAACTCTGGGTTGTACTTACTGTCAGGCCATGAATCATGTGTTTAAGGAGTGTCCTGTATTTCAAGCTCACCAACATTTTCCTGAACCGATGAATGCGGCCTTCTCAAGGCCGAACAATGATCCTTACGCTCCAACGTACAATCCTGGCTGGAGAAATCACCCCAATTTCTCATGGAGCCATCAAAATAATGACCACCCACGGTCAAACCATGTAAGCCACTTCCATCATTCCAATAATTCTTCCAATCATCAATCCAACTTTTCCAATCACCCTCACAATTCTCCCAACAATTTTGCAAATTATCAACAAAATTTTCCCAACCAAGCTCCACTATCTTCCATCCAGAATCCTCAACTTGAAAGGAGAATGACTGATTTTGAGAGAAACATGGAAAGGTACATGAAGAACCAAGATTCCCTCATGCAAACAATACAGAGGCTAGAGGGTCAAATGAGCCAGTAAGCCAAACCACAACATGAGAGGCAAAAGGGTACCTTGCCCAGTCAACCAATTATGAATCCTAAGAATTCACAACAAGCTCATTTGGTTGAGGATCAATCACTGAATCAATGTAATGTTGTTCATACATTGAGGTCGGGAAAGAAAGTTGATAACCAAGTGTCAACACCACATAATCCTAGTCAGCACAATCACACTTCAGCATCCATCTCATCTAATCCCACTCCTCCTAAATTTGATGAATCTGAAAAAGATAAGTCAACCAGTCATATGCACCAGCCTATAGCACCATTTCCTAATAGGCTGAAAAACAAGCAAAATCCACACATGAATAAGATAATTGAGATCTTTAATCAAGTTAAGATAAATGTGCCACTTCTTGATGCCATCCAATAAGTCCCATCTTATGCTAAGTTTCTTAAGGACATGTGCACCAAGAAAAGAAAGACTAATGTACCTAAAAAGGTCTTCTTAGCTACTAACATTAGTGAGCTACTATCGGGTCCGATCCCTGTTAAGTACAAGGATCCAGGTAGTCTAACCATTGCCTGCACAATAGGACAAGCCGAGATTAGTCGTGCACTTCTTGACTTGGGGGCAAGTATTAACTTGCTTCCATTCTCAGTTTATCAATAACTCGGGTTGAGCGATCTTAGTCCAACTCGAGTCACTATCCAACTGGCTGGCCGTTCAGTGAAAGTTTCAAAAGAGGAGATTAATGATGTCCTTATCCGGGTAGGGGAGTTTATTTACCCTGTTGATTTCATAGTTCTAGAGACACAACTTGTGTCTAACTCCAATCATAGGGCTCAAACTCCTGTTATCCTAGGACGATCATTCCTTACTACCGCCAATGTCATCATCAATTGTAGAAATGGGTCTATAAGGTTAACTTTTGGGGACGTGACTAGAGAAGTCAATGTCTTCAACCTTGAAAAACAACCTCGTAAGATAAGAAATCAAACATTTGAGATAAATTTTGTTGAAAATAATTGTGATGAAGAAAGTGAAGATATAGAAGATGAGTCGCTCTTTCTTAGTGAATTACTCAATGAAGGCGATTATCTTGATGAGAAGGCATATGTCGGAGATCCTAATGTTAGAGTATCCTTTAAAAAGGGAAAATTTGATTTGAATATCTTCACTTTCGATGAGCCAACCAATAATGTATCGCATGAGAATATAGTTCAAGAACCTCCGATTAACATACTCTTTGAAAACCTTTTCGAAGAAGAACTCATGTGTTTGGATGAACTAACTAGGGATCATTTGGTTAATTATACATTTCCAGGGGAAAGTGTTGACTTAAGCTTTGAGGAGATCTATGGAACTGAGTTAGAATTCCTAGGCATTCATAATGAAGAAGTTCCAACTGAGAAGGGTGGTGGTGATAAATTTTTGAATAATGATTGTAGCAATATGAGGAAGAAACACCTAAAGAAGGTGAGACTGGGGAGTCAGGAAGCTAAAATGACAAAACAATTGGCCTCCCCACTGTGCCCTATAAAGAGGACCCATTGGAATGATGGGAAGAGAGCTAGAGGGATAAGACCGAAAAAGATCTAGGTGTGAGAGAAACTTGATGTTGTACATATTTCTGTATAATATATGCACCTCTTTTACATTTCATTTCATGCATATATACATTTCTTTCATACATTGGGGACAATGCATGAGATAAGTGTGGGGGAGGGTTCTAACATGATGACTACTATAACTTGAAAAAAAAATATTTATGTATATATATATATATATATATATATATATATATATATATATATATATATATATATATAAATATATAACTTTTTGAAAGGTAAGAACAATATTTTGATATATTTTTGTAAGAAATTAAGTCAATTTTAAGGAATAGAAAAATCATAATTAGGATTTCTTATACTTGATCAAAGTCAGATAACTTGTTTGATGTTTAGGGTTAGGAAGAAAATTTATGAAAGTAATTTAGTCTTGATATTTACCTTGATGAAATATGCACATTAAATACACTTACACACTTAGGGTTTAAAAACAGAGACTCTTATGCCTTATAAAAAAATATTATGAAAAAAATATATAAACAAATCTAATTATTGATTGGCTAGGTGCTTTGTCCTAAGCAAGCCTTGGTATTTATACAAAAGATAATTAGATAAGTTTGAAAAAAAATGTATATATATAAATCCTCTGATTAAGCTGGGTATTTATGCCTCATGAAGCATAAGTATTCACGCCTAAAAGGGGTACATCTTATAAATAAAACCTAGGTTTCGTAGCCTTATCTGCTCGAGTGTTTAAGTCCTTAGGGGTGTCTTCTCACCTGGTGCCCTAAAACTGTCCGGTTTGGGTATCACCGACTGAAGGCTCGTTACATGGGCAGATTAGAAAGCCTAATGAAATCGAGGAATAAATTCCACCAAAAATAAATATAAATAAGGCATAGGAGTTAATGTTAAAGAACTCTTAGTCAACTTCACAGTCACGATGGTGCATACGACTCAGGGTAAATTAATAGACTAGATAAGAAGTACAATTTGACTCCTTACTTTAATTGATGACATGTTTTTGAATAAAGACTGAGTTTCGGAATGAAAAATTTGATATTCCTATAACTTATAGATTACTTAAAGCCTTACAAATATACTTCAAATATTTTATCTTTTCAAAATGCTTTTCGAAAATACTAACTTTTTTCTCTTTCTTTATGGATTTTGTGGGTGCAATCCACTGAAAATCCTCACGAGACAAAACTCGTCCTCTAGGGGTAACTTAGAGGTTAGCGGCTTGTTGCACATGCTCAGTGCAATCGAGTGACCTGCAAAAGTGGTCTAATAATTGATTAGAATTAGTCTGATGTTTTGCTCGAGGGCGAGCAAAAGATAAGTGTGGGGGTGTGATTAGTCACATATATTGCATATACATTGTCACCTTACCATACTTTTTAGCTAAAACATCCTATTAATAAGTCTTCTTTTTCTTTGTTAAATGTAGGCCCAATTGCTAAAGAAAGGAAAGAGAAACAAGCCCAAAAGCCCACCAAATTCTGATTTAATTCAGAATAAATTCGAAATCAAAGAATCAGGGCAAAATCTTGGTATATCAGAGAGGTTGAAAACTGTTGAGAAGAATCCTCCCTGAATCAAGCGGTTGAGCCAAACAATCAAAGGCTATTTCGTCAACTTTTGGAGCAGAAACAAGAAAACCAGAAGAAGATACAGGAGATTCACCAAACCAGCAGAGCTAGCCAACTGGGTGTGGCCATCTGGCCACACCAGGGCCGCGAAAAACGCGGCCCAAGCCGTGTTTCCACGGCCTTGTTACTTCTGTTGGGGAGCGTTTGCTCCCCCAATCTTCCCGGGATCTCCCCCCTCTGGTTTTTCCCTATAAATACCAGTTTCAACAGAGGAATAAGGAGCGAAGACTAGGATTAGAATTTGTGTTTATTTTCTAAGGATTTAGACTCTTTGTTAGATAATGTAAAAATTATATTCTTATTTTTTAATTTATAGTCCAGTATCAATACTTGTGAGAGAGAGAAATTGAGTGCTTATACTTGAAGATTGAAGTGACATCAATACAAGAATCGAGCTGCTTTTTCTTCCACTCGTATTACGGTATGGCTTGCATTATTTATTTGCTTTCTTCTTTGTTTTCCATGAGTAACTAAAACAATTTTCTGGGCTCACTATTGTAACTCTCTCTAGTTCTTCTTCTCTTCTGGTTTTAAAGAAAAAGACCCAATGAATCATTTGCATGCCTTACTTAAAGCCTTTCTTCTTGAAAGTGTTCTTGAAGGCACATGAGGATGGGTTTGGATTGTTAAACTTTTACTTCTTTCATGAATGTTTCTTGAACTGTTTTTACTTCATTCTTGCTTCTTCGCGCTTGATGATTTAACATTCGATTCTAAACGATTTTTCAAAGAAAAGAGTGAACTCTTCCAACCATCTTATGTGTTTTACTTCAAAATTTCTAAAATTAACTTTAAGTTTTGCTTATGATCAATTTGAGGCACTTAGGATTTCAATAGAAGAATAAACTTTTGAGTAGTGAGATAGTGAGCCCAGATTTTCTTCCTTATTATAATCAACAAAACAATCTTCGAGCTTTTGAAATCACCTTCTCCAAAGCCTTCTCTAAAAGTTGCAATTTCTCTTTAATCATCTCCTTCTCTCCATTCTCTTTTCAACTAAAAAATGAACATAATTCTTTGTTTTTAAATGAATCACCGAAAAGCTTCCGTCGCATTCCTCCTCGTGGACACGACCCGTTAGCCACAAGCTACACGGTAAATTCTTAACTCTTTGATTGTTCTTTCATTTCAGCAATCAAATATCAATATGAATGTGAAAATACTAGAAAGGTCATGCAAGGATGCATCACGAACTTTCTTCGATGAATTCTGCTCATTCAAGATTGTCGTGAAGCCAAACTGATTTGTCGAAAGAAGAATGCAGAGATGATTGAAATTAATTCCACCTGTGGAAAGGGACTCCTTGAGGAGATGAAACAATCAGACGAGTCTGACTTGATGATCAGAGGTGTAATGTTAACATGATCATGTATAGTACTTCTTTGATCAGAGGTATAGTGTTAACGTGATCATGGATACCACTTGTCATTGATTGTCATCAGGAGCATGTCACCATTTGGATTCGCTAGGCGATAAGCTCCACTCAAGTAGACTGCCTCTACTATGAAAGGTTGTCCTCATTTGGTTGGTGGAATGACATATTCCAACCCCCTGCATGTTTTCCGATGTCGTTGGTTGTTGTGTTTCGTCGGGGGTTTGTTTGTATTGTCGCAAGAATTATTTGCTAGACCTGCCCCGATCCCGCGAGCACGGGGACGCTATGACGACGTACATACGCAGGGTAAAAATACCCTCATATACGTACGCTAAGCCGCAGTATGAAAATAGCCTCTATATATACAAGAGTTCTAGTATTAAATAAGTACAAAAATACCTGCAGAAAGAGGTTAGTGATCATGATAAATATGAAAAATATGGATAGATAAGAAAATGAAAGTAAATAATAAAGATATCGATGAATAGGAAGGAGTGGCAGTCTTGAGACCATATCATAGGAAATCTCAGGTGCTATGAATTCCCGGATCTCCAACCTGGGCACGCAAACCCAGGGTTATCAGAAAGTGACCTGGTGAGTGGTAAAAATGAAGGAAACAGTATATGTACTATAATAATATAGGCACGATAATAGTATATAATTCATGTTTATGTAGTTGTGATATCATATAATAGAAATTTAAGAATCCGTAGAAATATAAAAATGTCATATTTAATACCATCACTACCTAGCATGTTATCATCTGGTCATGTCTACAGTAATATCTAGTTTTATTTAATAAATAATATTGTATAGTGGTGACGTGATAGAAATAAATATGCAGATGGGCAGTATGCAACATAACCATACTACTGTGTTGTGTATATACAGTAATGATGTCTACAAAGTATACATAAAGTAGAATATATGCAATGCAGAGTATATGTGTCCATGGATAGTGTGTTACTGCATGGAGTGTAACAAATATAAGAAAGTGTAATAAGGTATAAAGGTGACATGATTGTGGATAACATATCAGGAATAGTAACAAAGATAAAAGGACAATAATATACATGTGTCGAGCATGTCATGCGATTTATACAATAATAACAATCAGTACCGTCTGATATTTTAATCAATCTCTTCCAGTGTCCCATACCACTGGCAGTCCATACCGGAGCCCGCATTCCGGATGAACCCATACAGACATGGCATAGGGGTACCATGATTCGAACGAGAGAGTGACCAAATAACAAGTGTTCTCGTTGTCACTATTATTTATACCAGTTTATTATGTTACTTGGAAACCCAATGGTCAAGGAGCTCTTATCGGGTAGGTGTATCCCATGCATACCTGGGATCACGGCCTTAAATAGACCCTTGGGTGCTGAGACCAGGGCCCTCCGTTAAGAGGGGAGCAGGAAACGGGAAACAGGAGCTCATTGAGCTATATACAATCGGTAGGCAGCACTACTATTCCCTGCAGTGGGATAAATATGGATCCAGTATATCCACCGGATAAGATCTAACCAACCGTCAAGTCTCCCATATCCCCAAGTTATATTTATTATATTTAAAGTACAGAGCGTAGCAAGAACAAGTACAGTGCATGGTACATGTAACATGATAACAGGACCTGAGCTCTGTTGATAGCATAGAACAAGATAACAGGAAACGTGAAACAATAGCTGTGCGATTCTAGAGGTGGCCCCCGTGACTTGGATCCACGTGGCACTTGGATCCACACATCGCATATCAACAGCTCACATGTATAATAATGGGAATATCAATATCGGTACGGGAAATATTCATGGAACGGGAATACAAGACTACTCATGTAACAATAATCCATGCGACATGAACAGTGTTCAATATAACGGGAATACAAGACTATCCATGTAGCAATAATATAAGCCATGATCCATGCAACAGGAATACATAGACAATCAATACATGTAGACTGGTGAGGCTTTATATAGTGGTGTAAGAACATGAAGTAACTGTGCACAGAGTACCCAGCAGTATTCAGTGTAATAGCGTATCAGTGTATCAATGAGACATGAATAAGAAATAATAGTGTTACGTGTAATAGTATCTGTGTAATGGTGATACATGTACATGAGATAACAGTACCCCGTGTGACAAGATATCCAAGTCACGGTATTCCGAGTGTATGAACACTAATGTTTAGTCTAACAAAGTATCTGTGTAACATGTGTACATAAATATGCAACTAACTATAATTTCTTGTAAAGTGATTTCACGGTATGTAAACAATAGTGTCCAGTGTAATCCAAGTAAGGGTGGCTATATCATCTACTCGAGTGTCAAATATTTCTAATTATAATAACAATTACTAGATTATACGATAAGTGCCACCAAATTATTATACATAATTATCTATTTTAATTATCAATTTATTTGCTAATTTACTTGTGAAAATTATTAACTTTTGAATCTCGAAAGTAAACAATCATCCATATATATATCTATAAATTTTATAATAAAGCAGGTAATAAAATAAAGTATGATTATGTTATCTATTAGATTTATAGAACAATCAGGTATGTTTTAATTACAGAAATTTATCAACATTACATTTTATTAAACAATAATTATAATGATTTACTGATAATCAAGACTTATTAAATGAAGAAGTCAACTAATTTCATCAAACACAATTAAATATAATTTATAAAAGAAAATCACTCACAAACTGGCCATGGAAGGTAGCTCTCTTTCCCACGATCGTAACGGTTCCAAAATCGTCCAAATCAGACTCCGGAGGCTCCAAATATTGCCCGAACACTAAAAGTAATAGAAATGGGTTAAATATGTAATTCAAAGGACTTGAAATGAAATAAATTTATTTAACAGGGGGATTTTTGAAACTTTACCTTTATAAATTTGGGATGCGGGTTTGGGTAGCTAGTGGGTCTGGTTTAGATCCACCACCCATACCCAATTGACTTAAATGGATATTGGGTAATATGGGTAAATGGGTAGAGTCATAGGGGTAATGGGTATGGGTTTAGATCCAATAAGAGAGAGAGAGAGAGAATGAATGGGAGGGCAGGCAAGTGGCGGCCAGGCTGGGCCTGGCCACGCCGGCGGTGGTCGCGCCTGGCCGGCGGTGACATCTTGCCGGCGACGGGTCTACCCCGCCAGCGGAAACCCCCAGGGGTAGAGAAAGGAAGGGAGAGATAGAGAGAGAAGAAAAAGAACTGGAAAGAAAAAAAAAGAACAAGAACAAGAACACGAAAAGAAGAAGAAGAAGAAGAAGAAGGAAAGGAGAAAAAGAAGGAGAGGGAAAGGAGTGGCGTCGGTGGGGGGGCAGTGGCACGCTGGGAGCACTGGACACTTGGTCGTGGTAGACGAGTCAGGCCCCCTGGCCTGGAACTGAGAGAGGAGAGAGATAGAAGTGAAGAAGAGAGAGAAAGAAAGAGTGAGAAAATTGAAAGATAGAGAGAGGGAGAGAGATTAATAGAGGGGATTTTATGGGTGAGAGAGAAGAGGCGGTGGAGAGTAAGTCGGTGGAAAGAAGAAGAACCCAGAGAAGAGGAGAAAGAAAAAGAAAAGAAAAGAGAAAAAGAAAAAGAAAATATCATTTAATTAGGTCAAAATTTGACTAGCTCTGAACGATTCTCAAAAATTTTAAAAATAGAAAATATTACACGGAAGAGGAAAGTGAAATCAGATTCTAGAAATATTATTCGGTTTGCAAATTAAGAATCCTGAAATGTATCACCGATATCGGGCGACACCAGTTTGGCTGGATTTTTCATAAATTCATAAAAATATCCAAAAATACCCTATCGTAGAAAATATGATTCTAAGATAGAAGGTGAAAGTAGATTCTTAAAATTCAACTCCATTTGTGATTTAAAAATCGTAGAGCTGATTATCAGTATCGGTCGACCACCGACTTCGGAGATTTTACAAAATAATCTAGAAAAATTTCAGAAAAATTCTGAAAAATCTAAAATATTGAAAAATAATATTTGAAACTGAAATATGCTCAATCAGACTACCAGAAAGGTCAAATCAACTTTATACACTGTATCGAGTATTGATACGGTGATACGTACATCAAGGATCAGGGGGTTATAGACCTAGTGCCTGACGGCTATCAAATAGCGGTTGAGACGGTTGTCTCCTCTTTAAAGCTGCTGAGAGAAGTTGCTGGTGCATTGTCATCTGCTGCGGGAGACATTATAAGACACGCTTTTAGCTTTGGACTGGTTTAAGTCCCATTGCTTTAGCCGTTAATGGGATAAGACCCATGACTTTTGGAAGTATAGTGGACTACCTCCATATTCTCTTTCAAGATAGCGGTTAGGCATTGGCCCTTTTATGTTTCAACTTCAGAGTCATAATATCCGCTTCAATCAGTGCATGATTTTTGTCCTTAAGGATATTGCACTTGCAAGTAGGATGATGAACCATCCTATGAAAAGATAATAGTTGGGATTATTCGTTCGTTCCACTTCGTCTGGGTGTCTAGCCTCTAGCAACTTGAGCTTGTTGTCTTTGTTGAGCAAGTGAAAGAGTGTCACCACATGCTCATTTTTGAAGGAGTATTGTCTCTTATACTCCGAAGTTCTGTTGGAGTTATCCTTCTTTGATCGAGTTCCTCCATATACTTTCAATGCTGATTTATCAAAAGATTCAGCTGTGTCATAGCTTTTGCTGTTGATTCTCCACCTATTTTTAGGGGCCTCAAACTTTTTAGCTAATTTCTCAGCTATCTCGGCTTGTTCAACAAGATCCTTCCAAGTGTGGGATTTGACGGCTCCCATGCGAACTTTCACTTTATCGAGAAAGTTATGCCTACATGTTTGAGGTAATATAAGCAAAGGCATGCCTGCAGGGCACATGAGAGAAAGATTACAGAATCTCTCTATGTAATCTCGTACAGATTCTCCTCCTTTCTGAACTGCCGAAAGGAGTATGTCCATGGTCACCTCAGTATCAACCTCGTAAAATTTGTAGAGGAATCGGATTTCCAAGTTGAGCCAGGAATTGATGGAGCTCGCGGGGAGATTCCTGAACCAATCAAAGGCTACCCCCTTAAGGGTGCCAATGAACCGTCTGGCCATGATAGCATCATTACCTACTATATTACCAGTTTGCGATCGAAAGTAGTAAATGTGTTGATTTGGCTAGCTCTCCATCATGCGTGCAACATTGGTGGCTTGAACTTTGCAGATATGGGACTGAATCCTATTTCAAAGGGTAAGGACAGACTGCCTCTACTTTCTTCAGTTTATCTCTTTAGGCCAGGGATGCGATCTGAGCTTGGATGCCTTTGATCACTTGGCATAAATTGAAGAGCCCTCCTTTGAAAGTCTTGGGAGGTTCGTTGTTGTTCTCCTCATTTTTGTAATTACTACTAGTTACGTTATCATTGTTCCGGTTTGTCAGGAGCTAAGCCAATATTTGTTGGATGTTATCTAAGGCTTCTTGTTGGGCCTTGAAAGTTTGCTCCTCTGCCTTCATGCGTGACGAAAATCACCATCATTGTTGTTATCAGCCATATTGGCTGATACGAACCCTGCCTACACAGAGTTGATGGTGGCGGAGAAAGCGCAGCCGCTGGCTTCTTTTTCATCATCGGACCATTGAAGTGGTGTTTTAATGGTTCTGGCAACATAGTTTCTGAGGAAGAAGATTGTCCATAATTATAGGGTATTGCTGCCCTGGAATGAGTACCTTTAAAGGAACTCTTTTGTTTGACCAGAACTTTACGTAAGTCGGGGCTATAGTCGGGCCCTAGAGAACTGAATGAGGAAGTGTGAACCCCCTGTTTCTTTCTGCAAAAACATAGAAAGTCCCTTCCTCTACCTATCATGTTGACAGAGGCAGCTACGAGGTGAGGCACCTTTACTGTCTTCTTCTTTCTAGAGTTGGGCTTCTCAAAAGTTTGGACTAACAACTGGTTGAACACCGATTGCTGGCTTGGAGGAGAAGTGTGGGAATTAGCCCTAAACAATAATGGACGAAATGTACCATCACATGTTGACACCCCGTTTGTCCGCACTGGGATGACGAGATGTGAACTGGCTCTTCGGAGCAGTGTTTTTGCTTGTTGCTCAGATAATCTCGCAAGTCTATGTTACATGGATCTAACCGATCCAACACGGAGACTCAAGGAAACTGGATGTTATCTTGCTTGGGTTGAGAAGCCTTATGCTTAGCCTTGAAGGCCTTCTTGGCTGTAGGCGAAGCTAGAATAGCTTCGCCTGAAAGAGTAACTTCATAAGGCGAAGCTACTATTTTATTTCTACCTTTGAAGGTGAGCTTAGCTTTGCTGTGCAGAGCTCCTCCTTTGAGCAAGGCTGAAATAGTCTCGCTGTTAGCACTTAGTGGTGCTTTATTTTTAACCTCACGGCTAAAATCCTTGGCACTTAGTGCTTTAGTTCTAGCCTTGAGGCTAAAAACTTTAGCACTAGGTGCTGGCAGTGAGAGTGACGCTGAATCAGCAACGCTATTAGCACACAAAGGTGCTTAGCCTTAGCCTCGCATGATATGTGAGGCTGAACTCTGTAAAAAGTTGAATGAGCTTCACATGATGAAGTTATCTGAGCACTTAGTGCCTTGGTTTTGCCGCTAGCGACGAGCCTAGCACTGTCCAATAGTGCTGATAATATAAGCGGGGTTGCAATAGCCTCGTTGTTAGTACAAAGTGCTTTAGCCTTAGCCTCGTGGGACAAGTGGGGCTTAGCTTCATGAAGAGCTGAAATAGTTTTGCAGTCAGAGACTATTTTAGCTTTGCAGGAAGCTGAATCAAGAGATCTATCTCTAGCCTCGTATGTGACTACAGATTTTACAATCCACATAGCCTTAGCAAAAGTTGTCTCTCCCTATGGATCACGACCCGTTAGCCCTAGGCTACACGGTAGCGTTGAGGACCTAACACTGTTCTAAAGTTTTACATTTTTCTATGCATAGGTTGAGCTCAATCAGTTACTTACTTCTACTCTGTTTGAATTGCAGAAGATATCTGAGACTAATGAAAATGGTATTAGTAAGGAACCTAACATGCAAATTTAGACAATGATGCCTGCTCCGCTTCTGAACCTGAAGCTGGAGAAGGCATAAAAAATTGATGGCACAGAATTTCAAGAGATGGCAACAAAGATGCTCTTCTAACTGACCACTCTGCATCTAGCCAAATTCCTGTAAGAGGATCCACCGGAACCTGGATCGGGACTCTATCCTTGCAGTTGATGCATAGACACAAGTTGACTTCCTTTGCCGAAACTATATTTTAAATGGACTGAATGACTCTCTATACAATGTCTTTAGTCCTATCGCAAGGACAAAGAAGCTATGGGCAAGCCTCGATTAGAAATACTAAACCGAGGATGTCGATACTAAAAAGTTCATTGTGGGATGATTTCTAGAGTAAAGATGGTGGATAGCAAGACTGTGATCAGTCAGGTACAAGAATTCTAACATTTCTTGCATGAGATAAAGGCTGAAAGTATGATTATACCTGAAACTTTATAGGAGGCAATTATAATGGAGAAACTCTTACCTGCATGGAGAGATTTCAAAAACTACTTAAAGCACAAGTGCAAGGAACTGAAATTGGAAGATCTCATTGTGAGGCTTCAGATTGAGGAGGACAACCGAAAGTCCGAAAAGACGAGCAACACGAACTCCTATGAGGCCAAGGCTAATGTGATCGAAGACTCAAAGGGGAAAGCATCTACTTCCAAGGGCTTGAAGCGAAAGAAAATTGCCCTGACATACAAAGGTAAGGACCAATAAGGTAAGAACAAGCGCTTCAAAGGAACCTGTTATATCTGCAACAAGGAGAGACATAAGGCGTCACAGTCGTCCCAAAAAGACCAAGAAGGACCATCCACATGCAAACCTGATCGAACACGCATCGCCAAGCCTATCAGTTGTGGTGTCAGAAGCGAATCTGACAGCCAATAACAAGGATTGGTGGGTAGACATTAGGGCAACTCGACACGTCTGCTCTGAGAAAATATTATTTCTGAATATCAAAAACTGGAGCATGATGAGCAGCTTTTCATGGGCAACTCAGCCGTGTCCAAAGTTGAAGAAGGGAAAGATCATACTGAAGTGGACATCTGAGAAGGAGCTCACTCTGAACGATACACTGCATGTTCCAGATATCCGCAAGAACCTGATATCTGGTTCAATTCTTAGTATGAAAGGCTTTAAAATGGTCTTGGAATCTGATAAATTTATACTTACTAAGAATGTGGTGTATATGGGCAAGAGTTATCTTGTTGATGGTCTTTTTAAGACCACTGTTACTGTCATGGACAAAAAGTCTGTGTATTTATACCCAAAGCTCATAAATAAAGAAAAATCTTCTATTTATTTGCTTGACTCTCCTATATTATGGCATGTTATTTTCACATGCAAATTACAAGTCATTGCAGAACTTGTCTTCCAAAACTCAACTTGGAAGAAATTCGCAAGTGTGAGATTTGTGTTGAGGCCAAGTTCACGAAAAACTCACTTCACTCAATTGATCGAAATACAGAACCTTTAGGGTTAATTCATAGCGACTTGTGTGACTTCAAATTTGCGCCAACAAGAGGGGAGGAAAAATATTCCATTACTTTAATTGATGATTGTACAAGATACTACTATGTGTATCTTCTAAACAGTAAACATGAGGCAATGAGTATGTTTATAATATATAAAATCGAGGTTTGAGAATCAACTCAACAAAAATATAAAGATTCTTCTTTTCCATTATATTTGCAAAAGGGGAAAACTTACAATAAAAAGAGTTTGAGGAGCTAAATTACAAGTATTCTTAAAAAGATTACAAGTAGATCTCCTCAGAGATTCTGGAGAAGTGTGCCGATAGGAGTCTGGTAAGCGCGCGACCACTTTGTCCCTTTGACGATGCGAGCGATGAGATTCCCTTCTCGCCTGGTTTCGGGAATCAGAGAATAGAAGGTTGGTAGAACCCTCTTGCTACTTCTCAAAATCGCCTTCAATTAGGAATTCCTTCTCGCCTGGTTCTGGAAATTCCTTGAGAAGAAGGATGATGTTAGGGTATCAACACCCTGGATAGAGAAAGCAATTCTCTAAAAGATCTCTGAATTTGAGAGTGCACGGTGCGTTGTGAAGAAGCCTCTGCTTGTGGAGCCCTCTTGAAGAAGTCTCTGCTTGTGGAGTCCTCTTCGCGTGTGTGGTCTTTTGAGAAAGAAAGAAGCCCTCTGGTCCTCTTCGAAAAGCTCTCTCGATTGATTGATTGCTCTTTTTTTTTCTTGTGCCCCTGGCGGACTATTTATAGGGAGAGCAAGGGTATAACCGTCCCTTGAAAATATAAAAACAGATTGAATCGAATCTGTTTGAATCCGGAAAGTAGCCTTGCTGCGAGGCTAAGATCAGCTTCTGCGAAACTAGAATTGGCAGGTCGGTTGATCTTCTTGATCCTTTCCATATTGTTGGAGGATTTCCCCTGATCTTCTTACTCATTTTAGGAGAGTCAAGAGATTGTGGCAATCAACTGCCAAATTTGATCTCTGATTTGATCTTAATTGGATTTGATCTGATTGGATCCGATCTCATCCGAAGATTTGATTGGTCAAAGGTTGACCATAGCAGACCAACAGCGGAGCTGCCCGCATTGAGCTCGTAGCGGAGCTAGAGGCAGCTTCTGGCGAAGTCCGAAAGAAACCTTTGGCGGAGCTGGAAGTCCTCTGTGGCGAAGTTGCAAGTTAGCTTCCTGGTGAGGCTTTGAGTGGCTTCAAGGCGAAGTTGGATGATTTTAGCCTCTCAAGCGAGGCTATCCCTTTGGGCTCATGCGATGCTAAGTGTTAGCACCTTAGACCTGCTGAGGTCTGTTTAGAAACAATCCGGGTTCACTGTCTGCTTGCTGGATCAGTGGAGTCCAAGTTGCTTCCTTGTCCCTCGGAGATGGGTGAAAACTGGTCTTCAGCTCGTCTGTCAATAAGAATCTTTTCTTTTTTAAGTGTCAACAAGACCCCCTTCAAAGTTTTCGAAAGTCCGCAATAGCTCAGACTTCGAAACACTTTGAACTGCTTTGATCGGTGGAGAATGAACGTCGCCATAATGGTTGAGTTCAGCTTCACTTTCAATCCTGCTTTGGGACATAGATTCGTCAAGGAATTGCACAGAGGTTCGTGACTCTGAGTAGCTTCCCGTGCGGGTAGCTCCGCATCTGGGCTAGGTAGGTTCGCTCTGGAACATCTGTTGCTTTCCCAAGGCCAACTGCCGTGGGCCGGTTACGAGAAGGATTACTTCTTCTCTCGCACTGATCGAGGGAGATATTCTCCCCTCGCGCGTTTCCAAGGGAGGATATTCCCTTTCTTCAAGGCGCCATGAGTGTCTTTATGAGAGAGACGTTTCTTCCTTTGCACGGTTCCGAGGGAAACCGTCCCTTTTCTCAAGGCGCAATAAATGCCTTGAATGCGCTCGTGCTTCCACGCTTGAGGCGGCAATGCTCAGGCCATGGGGCCTATAAATAGGACACTTGAGGTCCTCTGAAGAGAAGTGATCTGCTCTTCTCCTCTTCTCTTAGTTTGAGAGAGATACTCAGATCTCTGAACTAGTGGGAATGCCCACTCTGGTCATTATCCGGCCAAGGACCGGTAAGTCTTGATCATTCAACGACTTCACCGATTTTAGGGAATTCATCTCCCTTAATTCAGCTTTAACAACTGCTTCAGGGATTAGTTTCCCTTACTCTTCATCTTGCAATTGACTGGTCTGCAGAGAAGGATTTTGACATAGCTTCCCCAACGAAGCTATCATTCTGACTTGATCACAGAAAGATCATTGTATGTTAAGTCCGCTACATAGGCAGAACGTGGGACCTGGTATCTTCAAGGTTGAGCCAGTATTGCCATATAGGTGAGGCTAAGACTGTGTCCCATAGGATCAGTCTGGCTTAGCCATATAGGCGAGGTTAGGACTTGGCGTTTGCTGAGCTAGCCCATCACTGCTGTGTGAGCGAGGTTTATCCTCTGCTTTAACCGAAATCGGATTGTTTTGCCCCAAAGAATTCGGCTTTAGCGCTTTTGTAGTGTCTTCTGTGTTTAACTGCTAACTTGCTCCAATTTTGTATTGCAGTGAGCTATGTTCGCCGATCTTGTGTCTTGATGAAAGAGACCGAAAAGTTGCCTTATGCTTCCCCGGTTGAAGCTTTACTTTTAAGCAGGAGGAACAACTTGGGGCAGCTGATGTGTGTCCCAGAGGCTGTTGGCAGCCTCTTATCCGAGATGATTCGTTCTGAGGTGAGGCTGGTGGCCGCTTCATTGGAGATGATCTGCTTCGGGAAAGCGGACGTCACACCTGTGAGATCACTGACATCACTGCCAATTCCCATTATAGGTGATCTATCGTGTTGGCGGCGATAAGTTCATTGCCAATTTTCATCAAAGGTGATCCAGCTTCCTGGTGGCAAAATCTGCCATTATGTGGAAAATTATGGCCATGTCCTCGTGGCACAACTGGTTACGGCCTTGTGCAGGAGGAAGGCCTTTCGTGTCCTGTTGGTGTGGTTTGGAAGCAGATAAAACCACTTGTATGCCTTTTGCGCAAATGATCATGTTGAGCAACTAAATCTGTTGTATAAAATATAACTTTGATGTAGTATCAATGTACCTTTCCTCTTAAATCGATGAAAGTTCTTTTTTTGCTCATCTGATTTTTGCCTGCCTTCATTGAGAATTTGGCCATAGAGGGGCTAAACTTTGTGCAGAGTTAAGGACAGGGTCCTTTTTGAATGAGCTTCGCACGATGCTGGCATGTCGGCGAACTGTGCCTTTAGTGGGCTAAGGCAATCTTTTGGCGAAGTTCTTGATGAACTTGTGCGAAGTTCGCACTTTGACTCATTGGCGAGGTTAAGCCTTAGTGGCTGAGTCAGCGCTTCTCGGGAAGGCGCTTTAAGCAATGTTTCAAATTGAAACGGCGGCCCGTGCCCTTTTCGAGGCATCGTTTTAGGCGCTGATTGGCCTATAAAAGCCCGATCGGGCTGAGAAAGAACAGATCTTTTTTCCAGAGAACTTTTGATTCTTCTTCTTCCTCTTTCCTTTCCTCTTTATTCAGAAAGCTTTGAGAACTTTCGCAGTTCTTCAATGGCGCCCAAAGACGAGCGGGAAAGAAGTGGCAACTTCTACAACGGAGGGTCCTTCTCCTCCTCCGGTCATCGAGCGACCAGTCGCCGGTAAGGGACTTTCCCTTCTGATCAAAGACTGCGGTCTCTCTTTTAAGCCGATATTTGGCTATCAGAACGATCGAACATGATCTGTTTTTATTAGGGAATCCGTTTCCCTGAATTTCCCTTATTTTCTTGGATGGGGAACTAAGAACTGAACAGTTCTTGTCTAAGCTTCTGTACGAAGCTATTGCTTGGGCTGTCTTCGTCCTGTTGAGGAACAGGATATGGGTCTGTCCCTTCGATCATGGCCGTCAAGAATGGTTTTTGACCATAATGCCCTTTTGATGACGTCAGCCCTTAGGGCTATACCACTTTCTGCTTAAGCGAAGTTAATACTTGGGCATTTTCTGCAAGATGCAGACTTGTCCGCGAGATTAAGCTTTGTTGAAGCTATCGCCTTGCTGGCTTTGCTCACTGGGCGAGACTATGCCTTGGTGAAATTTATGTCTTCATGTTCGCTTGGCTGGTGAACTAATCATAGTTTGTTTTGTTCTTGCAGTGCACTACATTCCGGTCCCTTGAACAATCTGTTTGGGATGACCAGCGGAGTTGATGGCAGTATCAGCTTGCAATTTCAAGGGCAAGCTTCTCTGTTTAGTGAGCAGAGCTCTCTTGTTCGAGACACGCTTATTCACGGTGGTGACCAGCACACCACGAGGAGTATTCTGACTACGGCTCCTCTTGAAGATGTTGACCGTCGGACTTATAGGAAGCCTGACTTCATGTTTGGGGATGCCGCGCCAGATCCTGATCACTAACTACAGGCCGGAGAAGGGCAATGGATCTTCCAGTTGGGTGATGAGAAGTTTTACCTTCCATCCAACAGACGACATTTTTCTTTGTCTTCCTTCCAGTGTGTGACGCAGGCTCGGAAGATGGCATGGGATGTGAGCCGAAATACCGACTCCGTCCACATAGGGAGATTGGCACTTCAGTCTCCTGGTTATGCAAGAGCGGGACCTCCTTGTTGCATAATGGGTTTACATCCTGGGAATGTGTCGCGAGAGATCCCAGTGGAGAAAATCCCGCAGTGGCACTGACCTTTGGCAACCAATTCTGCAAGGTCAATGGGAACTACCCGGCCACTGACTTCAGGACTCCAGGCTGGATTCACCCTCCGAAGACGTGGTGGGTGGATTTAACTACCTACATCCTTACTCATTTCGAGGAGGATTTGGAGAGGCTGAACCTCTATGAGGCCGTTAGGGCGACCTGCCACGGCATTGAGATGAATGTGGCGTGCTTTTACGCCATCTTTGAATTATATTGCCCAGCTTCAGGGACTTTCTTTACCCCTGTCGGCGAGTTGGCATGACCTTGCATGAGATGTGAGAAATCTCTGCTTTGCCTTTTGGGTCTCTCCCTTATGAAGAATACTTTCCGTGCGAGGCAGAGTTGGCTCTTCTGGAGAAGCAGAATCCTGCCTTATTCTAGACTTATCGAGAGTTACTGTGCCACTTGCACATTTGTTCCGGCATCCATGGTGGCAGCAAGGGCACTTCCTGTAGCTTGAAGAGCTGGGGGAATTACTTATTCCCGGATATGAGGAATGCTCCTGAAGCAGCACATTACGGAGTTGCTGATGGGGATATCTTTGAACGGATGCAGATGCACCTTCAAAGAGATCTTGTCATAACTGAAGACGATGGTCCCTATGAGAAGGGTGATATCCTTCGGAGCTTCCATCATCAGGCTCGTCAGCCTATGTCTCGGGAGGCACTGTTGGCCAGTTTCTTAACCGTCTGGCTGAAGAAATGCGTAGTGCCATCTTCTTTGGGTGACATCGTTCATCCGAATGTTTTGCTGCCCGCCGTTCGTTTGGTCCATGGTCGCCGTCTGGGTCTTCTCCCGGCCATGGTGTGCTGCATTCAAAGAGGCCTCCGTGCATTAACGGAGGCTTTTTGCAGGCCGCCGACGACGAAGCGTGGAAAGGGAGCCATTTTGCCTTGTGACGGACCCAATCCTAGGATAGGTCTGCCCTACACCTATCTGATGGCGTGGTTTGCCTTACATTGTCCTTCGCTGATTGGAGCTGGAGAAGACCCTCCGCAAGTGTTCGAATGGCGCTCCTCCGCCGATTCGAAGGGCGTTCGTGGCTGAAGAAATACATGGCTAAGGCCCTTAAATTGGTGCGTCGATATGACGTTTACGGTCTCTTCCGCTGTTTTCCCTGTATTCGGGGTGCAGGATATGACGAGGAGTTCCGAGATGCGGGGGAAGGGCGGTCTTCCCTGAGCCGGGGAGTTTTTGAGTGGCTGGTCAGCATCCGGCCCTCACACTTATTGTACAGAAGCGGGTATACCTGCTATTTAGAACCTTATGTCCCCAGCCGGTTTGCTCGGGAATTTGGGTACGACCAGCTGTATGTGGGCAACCCCAATCCTGATTTGGCCTTCATGGGGAGTCTTATTGACGGGGCCCGTGCCTGGCGATTCTTTATTGCAGGCGGTACTGGGGCGCGGCTGCGTACGCCGTTGAAGAGTCCCAATCTTCAAATGACCCTGTGCTTCTGCCAGTGGTACACAACTTTCAACTCCACACCCTTGATTTCAAGGCCAATAGCTCTGGTGTGAAGTTAATTTCTCAGCGGTTGAAACGGAAGGCTTCTGAGAAGAGGAAAGGCAAAAGGGTCCGCGTCCCGGGCATAGAGGAATTCGTCGCTGTTAATGACAGCGAGGCCTCAGATGCAGGAAGTCCTCGCTTCGAAGCGGGAGCGGGGGCTGAGACTTCTGCGACTGGCTCTGGTGTGATGGGGACCGTTCCCCCTCATCGTGTAGAAGATGTGGAGGAAGAGAATTCTGATGTCCACTTCAAAAGAAAGCAGGAGGGTAGATCTCGTAAGAAGTCATTGGCGAAGAAGCCCCGTTGCCAGGCTCCTACGGTTGTCGTAGAGGGCGAACCCTCAGCAGCGTTCCCTCCTGCTATCCCGTTAGTAACGGACCCGTCGGTTGCTGAACCGACTACCGGTGAATTTGCTCCGGATCTGGGTAAGATCAACTCCGTCCGTATAATAGGTCTTTTGTGTGTTCCAAATGACTTATTATCAATTCTTCTTGATTATAGGAGCTGAGGCGGCTGGAGAGCAAGGGGAACATTATGATCCCCTATTTACTTATGGAACTGAGACTGGTTCTTTTGTCCACCCGGAGGAGTCCGGAGGTGATGCGGCCGACATTGGTCCCTCGGGCGCTGGGACTTCCAAAGGAAGCCCTGTAGCGTCGAGCTCTGTTGGATGGTCCACAGGAGATTCGGCGAGCGGGCCAGTCATTCGTGCTAATTCCGCCAAGAATTTTCCGATGGAGCCCATGGAGACTGATGCGGCTGCCGAGATGTTTGAGGCGACGTCATCTTATGGTACTGTCCTGACCTCTTGGCTTCTATTGCATGTTGTGTCTTGTCTAAACACAGTCTTGTTACAGGTGTTCGGCCTCAAGGTGCATTAGCTTCAATGAAACCGGCTGATCTTCCTGGGGAGTCCAGGGGTGATATGAGCACTTCGACCGTGGCAGATGCTGCTGTGTTGGATGCGCTATATGGCGACCTGCCCTCTTATCGGCCCCAGCCAGCCGAAGGACCAGGGGCTGAAGAAATGGCAGTTCTGTAGCTGTCCTCACTCCCAACTATATCAACGAGTGAGGTGCCGACAATTTTGCCAAGTGCGGAGCTGAGGGTGATTACCAGCCCTACCTCTCCAACCCTGGTGGTTGAACCTGCTGTTCAGGAGATGGTCACTAGTCCTACCTCCGCGATGGCTAGTGTACTGATTTCCATGAAGACTCCGCCAAGATCACCAACGGCCTGTCTTACTGCTGTTAGTGTTCTTGTTGCTCCTTCCTCGGTGGTATCGACCGGGCTGGTGGACTTTTCTGAAGTTGCTCGTCTACCAGAGGTGGCTGAAGTTGAAAACGATTTTATAGGCGACATAGTCGATAGTTTTTACAAAGGCTTAGGGCGATGCATCGACCTGGTCTTGAAAGGTTGGACTATATCGTTCTCGACTTTGAAGGTGGTCCTCTTCCGCAATATTGAAAGTATTTGGGACCTTGAAGGGTATCACCAGGCCACTGCCTTGGAACTCCTGGTCGATCAATTTGAGAGGGACGTAGAGGAATGGCGCCGTCTTAGCCGCTCAGACCTGGAGCCTTCGGTTAGTGAGCGGTTTAGGCGCCTTGTCGCTCAAAAGCATGAGGCCCGTCTTGACGCTCAAGAAGCCACTGAGGCTATTTCCTTTGATTTGAAATCTTTGGAAACAAGGCAAGCAGAGGTTGGAAATGCCATCGATGCCTCCACCAGTGCTCTTCTTGATGCTGAAGATAGGATTGCGAAGGCCAAGGAGATGATTAGGAAGGGGAACCTTCTCTTGTCCAAGGCTGAACCGGTGCGTCTTGAAGAAGCTGCACGGCTTGAGCAGCTCAAGGCTCAAAGTGACGAACTCTCGCAGCAGGGATTGTCGCAGAAGGCAACTTTGGCGGAGGTCGAAGCTCGTTTGGCCCAGGCAATGGATTTCGATGAGGCTGAGCTGAAGTCGCAGGCGCTTGTCCAGGCTGCTGATGACAGGAGGACGAGGCTGGCTTCCCTTGGAGAGCGGATCAGATCTTACAATGTACGACTGTAGGTCGTTGTACATGTGCCTTCATGTATCTCATCCTTTTGGAATCAATGAAAATTCTTTCTTTTGTTTTGACTCCCTATCGAGTCTCCAACTCGTTTCATTTGTTGAATTGTCCTTTCAAAGTTATATTGTAGCCGTTTGAGAGCATAATCCTTGTTGGATTGGATAATGAGACTTGGTCATCTACCGGTTTAGAGGTCATAATGACATAACCGATTGAGAAGTCACCAATCTCAAGATTAGCCCTCACAGGACTAAAGGGGTAATACTTGCCTTTTGTAAATGTCAGCAAGTATGGTTGAGACCTGTCTTTTGTAAATGTCAACAGGCTCGAGGTTGAGACTTAGCTGTCTGCTGGTTCAGGGTCGCAATGACATAATCGATTTGAGACGCCACCAAGCTCAAGGTTGGTGATACTTGTCTTTTGTAAATGTCAACAAGTATCGAGACCTGTCTTTTGTAAATGTCAACAGGGCTCGGGGTTGAGACTTGTCTTTTGTAAATGTCAACAAGCTCAAAATTGAGACTCAGCTATCTGCTGGTTCAGAGGTCGCAATGACATAACCGATTGAGACGCCACCAAGCTCAAGGTTGGTGATACTTGTCTTTTGTAAATGTCAACAAGTATCGAGACCTGTCTTTTGTAAATGTCAACAGGGCTCGGGGTTGAGACTTGTCTTTTGTAAATGTCAACAAGCTCAAAATTGAGACTCAGTTGTCTGCTGGTTCAGAGGTCGCAATGACATAACCGATTGAGACGCCACCAAGCTCAAGGTTGGTGATACTTGTCTTTTGTAAATGTCAACAAGTATCGAGACCTGTCTTTTGTAAATGTCAACAGGCTCGAAATTGAGACTTGTCTTTTGTAAATGTCAACAAGCTCAAAATTGAGACTCAGCTGTCTGCTGGTTCAGAGGTCGCAATGACATAACCGATTAAGACGCCACCAAGCTTAAGGTTGGTGATACTTGTCTTTTGTAAATGTCAACAAGTATCGAGACCTGTCTTTTGTAAATGTCAACAGGACTCGAAGTTGAGACTTGTCATTTGTAAATGTCAACAAGCTCGAAATTGAGACTTGGCTATCTGCTGGTTCAGAGGTCGCAATGACATAACCGAATGAGACGCCACCAAGCTCAAAGTTGTAACGGAACTTGGGAAACGGTCTCGTTTTCATGGGGAGAAACGAGGAAATCACTGTCATAGGTTTAGTATTAACGTAACAGCGAAATGTATATGTGGTCTTACCATTCTATGGATGAGAATTGGTAAGTGATTTTGGAGAGCTCGTTTTCGCGGGGAGAAACGAGAGAATCACTGTCATAGGTTTAATGTTAACGTAACAGCGAAATGTATATGTGGACTTACCATTCTATGGATGAGAATTGGTAAGTGATTTTGGAGAGCTCGTTTTCGCGGGGAGAAATGAGAGAATCACTGTCATAGGTTTAATGTTAACGTAACAGCGAAATTTATATGTGGTCTTACCATTCTATGGATGAGAATGGTAAGTGATTTTGGAGGTCTCGTTGTCACAGGGAGAAACGAGGGAATCACTGTCATAGGTTTAATGTTAACGTAACAGCGAAATTTATATGTGGTCTTACCATTCTATGGATGAGAATTGGTAAGTGATTTTGGAGGTCTCGTTCTCACAGGGAGAAACGAGGGAATCGAATGGGAACAGGTCCCTTGAGATTTTTAGCAAACCCCAGCTATCAACAGGTTTGATATGCCTTTACCAACTGCCGTTTGGGTTGGGCTAGCCATGCTATTCCCCTCAGCATGATGAGTTGTCGAGGACTTATTGGGCTTACAGGCCAACATTTTCCTCTATCCTTAATCGTTAAGGATGTCGGATTATCTGGTTAATATATGCATAACCTTGATTCTCCTTCGGGACAGCCAATGCACGACCAGGTTCCTACTGGTTTACAGTTGTATTATCTCGCTTGGAGGAAGAGAAAGGCTCTCTTTGTGTGTACTTTGGACACGAAGATCTTGATCAGAGGTGTAGTGTTAACTTGATCATGAGAAGGATCCTTAATCAAGGATAATACTTCTTTAAGAACTTGTCATTGATCGGCATCATGAGTAGGTCGCCATTTGAAGTCATAAGGCGGTACGCTCCGTTTGAATAGACTGTTTCTATTACAAACGGTCCTTCCCATTTAGGCTGAAATTTGCCTTTGGTCTTGGGCGTCATAATCATCGGTCGTCTGACAGCTAAAACCAGGTCTCCTTTCTGGAAGACCCTCTGTTTGACCTTCTTATTGAAGGCCTTTGAGATTCGAGCTTGATATAGCTCAATATGTTGCTGGGCTTGAAGTCGCTTCTCATCTAGGGCTTCGAGCTCTTGAAGACGTAACCGATCATTGTCTTCTGACGTGATCTTAGTGGTCAGAGCGACTCGCAATGATGGCATCTGGATTTCTAACGGGATGACTGCTTCGCACCCATATACCAGGGAAAAAGGCTATTACCTGTCGGTGTTCGAATCGTGGTCCGGTAGGCCCAAAGATATTCGCCAAGCTTTTCGTCCCAATCTCGTTTGTTCGAGGAGACAAATTTCTTGAGTAGCTTGATGATCGTCTTGTTGAATGCTTCCGCCAAGCCATTAGCGGCGGGATTATAGGCGGTTGAAACCACATTCTGAATTCGATATTTATCGCAGAACCGATAGAATACTTGGCTTATGAATTGGGGACCGTTGTCGTGGATGATCCGTCTAGGGACACCAAATCGATAGATGACATGGTGTTTGATGAAGTTAACCACATTAGAGGTCTTGACTTCAGTTAATGGTATAGCCTCCGCCCACTTTGAAAAGTAGTCGGTTATTGCAAGGATGAACCGGTGACCTTTCGTCGAAGAGGGACTAATTGGCCCTACGACATCTACTCCCCATGCTTCAAATGGCCATGAAGCAACAGTCGGGTGGAGCAGCTCCGAAGGCTAGTGTATGAAGTCCGCATGAATCTGACATGCTTTACACCTTCGTGCATATTGGATGGCATCGGCTATCATAGTTGGCCAATAATATCCCAGCCTATGAAACCTGTCTTTAAGTTTAGGACCTGGCTGATGAGCTCCACAAGTGCCGTCGTGCGCTTCTTGGAGCGCTTCCTGTGCCTCTAAATGAGAAAGGCAATGGAGAAGAACACCGTCATATGAACGACGGTAAAGTGTCTTCAAAGTTGGATCGTAGTAGAAACGGAGAGACCTTCGTCTGACGGACGCCGCTTCCTTAGGATCGTCTGGAAGCAGACCGTGCAAAGCATAGTCAATGAGAGGAAAGCGCCAGTCTCTTGTTCAAGATCCGTGGAGACATTATAGACTTCTCGAGTTCTTAGCATGTGCTTGGAGCATACAAGATGTCGAGTTGCGACTGTGAGGTGATACTCGGTGTCGGCTGGCAAGACTAGTGTCGTTGCTAATGCAGCAAGAGAGTCCGCCTTGGTATTCTGAGATCAAGACACGTGCCCAATGTAGAAACCTTCAAATAAGTTGGCCAATTCAACGGCCGTATGATAATAAGGCACCAAGTCCTCAGGCGGACTTCGTATTCACCTTTAACCTGATTGATGATCAGTTTTGAATCGCCATAAGCTTCGAGGTAGCGTACCCCCATTCCATGGGCGAGTTGAAGACCGATGAGCAGAGCATTATATTCTGCTACATTGTTGGAGCATGATTCTGTCAAAGAAAATGTTCTGGGAAGAACATGGTTCTGCGGGGAGATAAACACAACCCTTCCGGCAATAATCTTGCCTTTAGGGCCCATTCGCGATGCTCCATCAAAGAACATCTGCCACACTTCCTCTTCTGAGGTTGCATAAGACTCGAAAACTTCATCAGGGATATCTTCGTGAAGTTTTAGATGTTCCGGAACTGGATGAGTAACCAAGAACTCTGCAAGGGCCTGGCCTTTAACCGCCTTCTGAGGGGTGAAGATCATATCGTATTGAGACAATAAAAGTGCCCACTTAGCCAATCTTGAATGCAATGATCCTGGCTTTGTCATAAGAAGACGCAATGGGTTTACTCTGGAGATGACATGTATGGTCTGGCCGACCAAATAATGTCGTGTCTTCTGAACAGCAAAGACGAGAGCTAAACACTCTTTCTCAATAGGGTTGTAGCGAGATTCCACTCCTATGAGAGTTCTGCTCAGATAATAAATGGCCTGCTCATGGCCATTGTCGTCCTTTTGAGCGAGGAGGGCACCGAGGGAGTAGTCCAGAGCTTTTACATAAAGTAAAAATGGTTTCCCTGATGTAGGGGCCACCAAGACTGGAGGTTTTGTGAGGTACCTCTTGATGTCTTCATATGCTTCCTGACAAGCTTGATCCCATACGAAGGAAGTGCCATTTTTCATGAGTCGGGTGAACGGTTGACAGCGGCCTGAGAGATTTGCAATGAATCTTCTGATATAAGCCAGCCTGCCTTGCAAGCCCTGAGCTCTTTGAGGTTCCTTGGTGGATGCATGCCCTGGATGGCTTTGACTTTGTCTGGGTCAAGATGAATCCCTTTTGATGTGATAATAAACCCAAGGAACTTGCCACTTGACACTCCCAAGAAGGATTTTGTCGGGTTCATTTTCAGTTGATGAGCCCGCATTATGTCGAACATCGTTCTCAGGTCGCGAAGATGTTCATTCTTGTTTCGGCTTTTGACGGCAATGTCATCGACATAGCACTCCACCGTTTTTCAGAGATGATCGCGGAAGATCGTACTCATTGCCCGCTGATATGTTGCTCCGGCGTTCTTCAGTCCGAAGGGCATTACAGTGTAGCAGTATACCCCCAATGGTGTTCGGAACGAAGTATGCTTCTCGTTGTCGGGATTTCTTGTCGTCGGGATACATCTTAATCTGGTTGTATCCTGAAAAGCCGTCCATGAAAGACATCCTTTCGAACCCGCATGTGTTATCAATCATGACGTCGGTGATGGGCAGTGGGAATTCGTCTTTAGGACAGGCCGTGTTGAGTTCACGATAGTCGATGTAGATCCATATTTTTCCGTTCTTTTTGAGGACGGGGACGATGTTGGCTACCCAATCTGGATGTTGTTCCTCCCGGATGAAGCCACATGCAATGAGTTTGTGAACTTCGGCTTCAATAGCTTCCATAATGTTCGGGCGAAACCGACGTTATTGCTGCTTGACTGGCTTGACATCAGGCTTGATGTTTAGACGGTGCATAGCGACCTGTGGATCAAGTCCGGGCATATCTTCGTAGCTCCATGCAAAGACATCTATATACTCTTTTATGAGCATTATCAATTCTTCCTTTTCTATAAGTGATAGGCTTTCACTTATAAAGATGGGTTTGGGATGATCTTGACTTCCCAGGTTGACCTGCATCACCTTGTTTTCAGTAGGTGGTTCGCGCAGTTCGAATCGCTTTTCCCACTGGAGGTTTAATTGCTGGGCCCATGGCTCCTCATCAATAGCTTCTGTAGGCTCTAATTGACTGCTTGAAGTCATATTGACAGTGAGGTCTTCGAACATTCCTCCTACACTGATATCCGAGTCCCACTCGGAGGATGAGGCCGAATGTGATGAAATTGATCCATCGTCCTTGGCTTGAACTGTTTTTGATGGTGTGGGTGTAACATACCCTAACCCCCTGCGTGTACTATCATAGTAATTTGCAGGCTTCCCTTTTGGGAAAAAATTACGCATCAAGCTGCGCCTTCCTTTTCCAAGTTCAGGCCCATTCCATGCTTCAAGTTATATCCCATTTTCTTCATAATGTGACGTGCCGGCTGCGCGTAATGGAAGAACTGTGGAGTATCTGAACCTGAACTTGAATATGCAACTGTAGGTCCCCGTGGTTGGGTTCTACCGAAGATTATCGGTAACTGCCCTTGTTTGGACGGAGGGATCACCAGGTGGCCCCTTCCATAGCTTCCATAGGTGTGCTGGCAGCACTCGGCTTATGTAAGGGCATATGCAGAGAGCCATCTGTAATGGATTTAACCGACCCAATACTCGCGGGATAATCAAAAGAAATATTATCATTAATTACCCATTCACCTTCATCTTCAGACGGAGTATTACATTGGGGATTATTAAGACATGCAATAATTGATTCGCCGATCAGAATGGCTGGTATGCCTGCTTCGGATTCTGAATCCGCCTCATTGCCACTTTCATCATCGTCTGGCAATAGTTCCTTAGGTGTTTCACTGGCGTCTTGATACAGGAGAGCGTCAGTGAAGTAATTTTTCACCCCTTTGAATGGTTGCTTTTCAGCGAAGACAGTTCGTACTGTCGCATCATCTTCAACATATTTGAAGCATTGGTGGATAGTAGAGGGAACGATCCAGTTGGCATGGATCCATGGCCGTCCCAGCAGCAGGTTATATGATGTGTCAGTGTCAATGACATAGCATGTCACTTCTGACTTCAGGCTCCCGATTCTGCAACGGAGTCGAATTTTTCCCAGTGGATGAAACCGTATATTGTAGTAGTGGTTGCGGATAACCTGTACAGTGGTATGCTGAGGAAGTAAAGAAGCCTTTTGGGGATGATGCTGAGTGCGGACCCCGGATCGACTTGTATTCTTTCGATGCACGTTGAACCGATATATCCGGTGTAGTACAGAGGTCGATCGTGCTTGTTATCTTTGAGAAGCATATCTTCTGCCGTGAATGTAATAGCGGGCACCTTGGATTGTGTATGATGACATTCTAGGCAAGGAGACTGAACGTCATCGTTAGGGATCTCAGGCATGTATGTCAGAAAGGATTCTGAATTGGCTAGCGCATCCCTGAGTGCTTCTCTTGTCTCTTTTGAGAGGCGAAGGAGCTCGTGTATAGTGATACGAGCTGGGATATTGGCCAGCTGAGCCAATATGTCAAATCGGAAGGGCGTATCAAACCCTTGGCCTGGTGGTTTCTTCAACACGTGGTCGAATCGTACCTCCTTAGGCCTCTCTTTTCCCTTGGTTGGGATTAGAGTGGATGCTGACATTGGTACCGACGTCGTTTGCCATTGTATCTCGTCAGTAGACTTTTCATACTGCCTCAAGTATGATTTTCCGGATCGGGTGCCCGTCTGTTGAGGCGTATCGGCTTGCGCCGTGCAAGCAAGCTTTTCCCCTTCTGAATCGCTGAGGGAAGCTGATGTAAGATTACCATCGTCTGGCAGGACAGAGATGACATTGCAAGATTTGCCCTTATAGTTGGGCTCCGTCGAATCCCGCTGTATTTCTTGGACGAGGTCCGGGTGTATCCAAATGACTTCCCCCGTCTCTAATGTTAGGGGAACGAGGCCCTTATTATCTTGAGTCATGGCTGGAGGGTGTCTGACTTCCAACCGTGGAGCGGGGGCTGGGTAGGTCCCGTCGGGAACTGTGACCTTTTAGGTGTTGCCGAACTCAAGAGTCACCATATTGGCAGTGACTTTCTTCTGCTCCGTCTTCAATGTCAGAACCCCGGCATCAATCAGGGCTTGTATTCTGTCCTTGAGGACATAACACTTGTCAGTAGGATGGTGGATCATCCTGTGGTAGAGGCAGTATTTAGGGTCATTTGTGCGCCCTATCTCATTGGGACGCCGAGCATCTGGCAGTTTCATTTTGTTCCCTTTGTGGAGCAGATGGAATATCGTGACCACCTGATCGTCTTTGAAGGAGTACTGCTTTGGAGGGAACTTAGGCTCCTGATTGTTGAAGCCGCTCTTCTTGGCCTTCGACTGCACATCTCCAGATAACTCCACAGACATAGTCTCTTTGCCTTTAGCTTGAGAAGATTGCGGTAGGTCACTACGCCCTTTATTGTTCATCCCCCACTTGCCTCTAGGGGCGGATGGTTCGAACTTTTTAGCCGACTTCTCGGCTATCTCTGCTTGTTCGACCAATTCCTTCCAAGTGTGGGCTTTAACAGCCCCCATGCGAACTTCCACTTGGTCTAAGAAGTTGTGTCTACATGTCTGTAAGAGCATGGGTAATGGCATCCCTGCTGGGCACATCAAGGATAAATTTTTGAACCGTTCAATGTAGTCACGGACAGATTCGCCCTTCCTCTGCACAGTGGAGAGGAGCTTGTCCATGGTCACTTCGGTATCGTCCTCATAGAAACGAGAGAGGAACCGAGTTTCCAGGTCGATTCAGGAGTTGATAGAGCCCGGGGGAGACTTTGGAACCAGTCAAATGCCACCCCCTTTAAGGTGCCAATGAATAGCCTAGCCATGATGGCGTCATTGCTTATAACATTACCAGTCTGAGACCGGAAATAGTAAATGTGCTGATTTGGCGAGCTCTTTCCGTCATAGGTATGTAACATTGGTGGTTTGAACTTCGGTGGATATGACACCGAATCCCACTCCAGCGGATAAGGACGGACTGTCCCTACCTTCTTTAATTCATCCCTCTGAGCTAGGGATGCGATTTGAGCTTGGAGGCCCTTAAGGACTTCGGCGTCTAAGGAAGAACCCTCCTTGGATTTCTCCGGCTTTGGCTGCTTATTACTGAAGTGTTCCTCCTCATCGTGATTGCTCCCGGCATCGTTGTCATTCCGATTACTGAGGAGTCGAGCAAGCATCTGTTGAATATTATCCAAGGCTTCTTGCTGGGTTCTGGAAGTTTGCTCCTGAGCTTCCAGGCGCCGACGAAGGTCGTCGTTGACGTTATCAGCCATATTGACTGATGCTCTGTCTGTTCGCACCGAGCTAACTGTCGCCGAAGAGGCGTACCCACTATATTCATCTTCTTCGTTCGATGATTGGAGTGATCTCCTGGGCTGTGACGAGGCTAGGGTCGTCGAGGAAGAAGGTTGCTCGTAACTGTAGGGTATCGCCACCCTGGATTTGCTGTTTCGGAAGACACCTTTTTCATGCACCAAGATTTCGCCTAAGCCTGGGCTGTAGTCTGGATCTGGGAAGCTGCGGGTGTCGTCAAATGTTTGACTTCCTCCGCGTAACTCTCGTCCTCTCCTAGTCATGTTGACGGATGCGGGGCTGGATCTCGTGAGGTGCTCCTTCTGCGATGCTTCATAGGGAGATGTACAGACAGCCGATCAAAGACTGATTGCCGGCATGAAGGAGTGACGAGGATTCGTCATGACCGACAACGAGCTGAATGGATTGTCATCAGCTGGCATCCCCTTTGTTGACAACAGGGGGAAGTAGTTCGGAAAGACACCGACTTCCGCTTGTTCGCCAAGAATTCCCGCAAGTCAGGCCCGTGGGAGCCTACATAATCCTGTGGAGAGGCCTTTCTAGAGCGTACATAGGATGATGTTCCGTTCCTCTTATCCCTGCGGAAGGGATTAGCACTGAATAGTACTTCAGTTCTAGCTTCGCCAACAGGTGCGAGCTTAATGTTTGACGAACTGAAGAGCGGAGCACGCTGTGGTGCTTTATCCACTATGCCGCTGCAAAGGGGATTTGCCTTAGATAACACTCTGGCCCTAGCCTCGCGGCCATGGACGCAGTGAGTATGCTGTGGTACAGTAGCTTCGCTCATAAGAATGATGCTGGCATAAGGCATTGCTGCTCTTGAATTGGGTGACGGTATGATTGCCGTCTTGACTTTATGATTGGAGCAGACAGGCATCTTGCCTTTTTCTTCGCGAGAGAGGCGTGGTTTAGGCGTAGCTACGCCTGAAGCTTCAGTCAGAGACTTCTGTTTAGGCCTCCACATCCGCTTTGGCAGAGGATACTTAGGTTCGCAAGGAACCTGATTAGTCACACGCGAGGCTGGAGGGTGTTGGCAGAATTCTGCTTCTGGTTTCTGTTCTGAAACCTTAGTCGTGGAGACCGTCCTATACTTCCGTGCTCGAAGCATTAGACCACCCCAGAGAGGACTTCTTCAAATCTTCCTTGGTCGAATTGAACGACTAGGTTCTCGAAAGTGTTGGACTTGGACTGCGGGCGTGCTTTCTTGTTGCGCCAGAGAACCGCAGTAGGTTCGCAGAGAACCTTTTCTGTCTCCGCAGAGACTTTCCTTGAAGATTTAGCCAGAGAGGCTCTGGCTGCACCGGCTTTTCTGAATTCAGAGTTAGACCCGAAGGTCTATTCGTCGCATTACGACACTTGATTCTCAGCGGTGGAGAATACAATCCCCAGCGGAGTCGCCATCTTATTTTCCATTATATTTGCAAAAGGGGAAAACTTACAATAAAAAGAGTTTGAGGAGCTAAATTACAAGTATTCTTAAAAAGATTACAAGTAGATCTCCTCAGAGATTCTGGAGAAGTGTGCCGATAGGAGTCTGGTCAGCGCGCGACCACTTTGTCTCTTTGATGATGCGAGCGATGAGATTCCCTTCTCGCCTGGTTCCGGGAATCAGAGAATAGAAGGTTGGTAGAACCCTCTTGCTGCTTCTCAAAATCGCCTTCAATTAGGAATTCCCTCTCGCCTGGTTCTGGAGATTCCTTGAGAAGAAGGATGATGTTAGGGTATCAACACCCTGGATAGAGAAAACAATTCTCTAAAAGATCTCTGGATTCAAGAGCGCGCGGTGCGTTGTGAAGAAGTCTCTGCTTGTGGAGCCCTCTTGAAGAAGTCTCTGCTTGTGGAGTCCTCTTCGCGTGTGTGGTCTTTTGAGAAAGAAAGAAGCCCTCTGGTCCTCTTCAAAAGCTCTCTCGATCGATTGATTGCTCTTTTTTTTCTTGTACCCCTGGCGGGCTATTTATAGGGAGAGCAAGGGTATAACCGTCCCTTGAAAATATAGAAACAGATTGAATCAAATCTGTTTGAATCCGAAAAGTAGCCTTGCTGCGAGGCTAAGATCAGCTTCTGCGAAGCTAGAATTGACAGGTCGGTTGATCTTCTTGATCCTTTCCATATCGTTGGAGGATTTCCCCTGATCTTCTTACTCGTTTTAGGAGAGTCAAGAGATTGTGGCAATCAACTGCCAAATTTGATCTCTGATTTGATCTTAACTGGATTTGATCTGATTGAATCCGATCTCATCCAGAGATTTGATTGGTCAAAGGTTGACCATAGCAGACCAACAGCGGAGCTGCCCGCATTGAGCTCCGTAGCGGAGCTAGAGGCAGCTTCTGGCGAAGTCCGAAAGAAACCCTTTGGCGGAGCTGGAAGTCCTCTGTGGCGAAGTTGCAAGTTAGCTTCCTGGCGAGGCTTTGAATGGCTTCAAGGCGAGGTTGGATGATTTTAGCCTCTCAAGCGAGGCTATCCCTTTGGGCTCATGCGATGCTAAGTGTTAGCACCTTAGACATGCTGAGGTCTGTTTAGAAACAATCCGGGTTCACTGTCTGCTTGCTGGATCAGTGGAGTCCAAGTTGCTTCCTTGTCCCTCGGAGATGGGTGAAAACTGGTCTTCAGCTCGTCTGTCACTTGTCTTTTGTAAATGTCAACAAGTTTAAACATTGTTCGGACCAATAAGAATCTTGTCTTTTTTAAGTGTCAACAATTCTAAAATCCGATCGAGGCAGAGAATATGAATCAATTGAATTTAGTGAGTTGTGTGCTAATTTTAGTATAATTCATCAAACCAAAGCGCCATATACTCCTCAGCAGAATGAGATTACTAAAAGATAGAATAGAATTTTAAAAGAAATCATAAATTCCATGTTCGTATGTTCTGGTGCATCTCAGAACTTGTAAGAAAAACTCTGTTAACTGCAAAATATATTCTATTAGAGTACTACATAAGAAACTTGTTCTTATACCATTTGAGTTATGGCATGGAAGAGCACCTTCCTACAATTATCTCTAAATATGGGGGTGCCTTGCAAAGGTACTGGCACCATTACCTAAAAAGACTAAGTTGGAAAACAAAAATTATGAACTGCATTTTCATAGGTTATGCCTTGAATAGCAGTGCCTATAAATTTCTAGTATACAAATCAGAAATACATGATATTCATGTAAACATGATTATCGAATGCAAAGATGTCGTGTTCTTTGAAGACATATTTTCGTATAAATGGGATAAAGGCCTCGGCGAGCGAAGGTGAGCCGGACGTCCCTCCCGCAACTGTCAAAGTCTCTTTATGGAGCCTAGTGGAATTAGCGATGCCGTCGAGGGAGTCCTGAGAAGGACTGTTGCTGAGGCGGTGTCGCCTCTTGGTAATACTTTGATCTCTTGTAAACAATTCTTCTCTGATATTCATTATATCTTGTTCCAACAAAGTCTTTTTTTAGGTGTCGCCTTTGGGTGCATCGACTTCAAGGGGATCAGCTGATCTTCGTAAGGGAATCAGGGGTAAGACAAGTACTTCAGCCGCAATAGACGTTGCCGAGTTGGATGTCTTATATCACGACCTGCCATCTTATCAGCCTAAGCCTGCCGGTGGAGTTAAAGAGGCTGAGGAAACGGTGGCTACAAAACCAATCTTACACCCAGCTGAATCAGTAGGTGAAATGCTGGTGGTTTTTTTGACGCTGCCTACCCTGACAACCACTGGGCTGAGGATAATTACCAGCCCTGCGTCTCCGACACTAGTTGTTGAGCCAGTTCTTTTTGAAATAGTTACCAGCCTACTTCCATCGTGGCTAGTGTACTGGTTTCAATGAAGACTCCTCCTAGATCACCGGTGATCCCTCGTCTTTCTCCAGCGAGTGCTTCTGCCATTTCGTCTACCGTTATGACAGTGAGACTGGTGGAAGCTTTGTCTTCAGGGGCCACTCGTTCACCAGGAGTAGTTGAAGCTGAGAAAGAATTTGTGGCCGAGATGGTTGATAGTTTTTACAAAAGCTTAAAGCGATCTGTTGCGCTGGTCTTGAAGGGCTTAACCACCTCATTCTCCTCTTTAAAGGTGGTCCTCTCTCGAAAGTTGAAAGCATTCGAGACTTTGGAGGGATGACCGGGCTGTCGTATTGGAGCTTCTGGTAGAAAGGCTCGAGAAGGATTAGACGAATGGTGCCGTCTCGGTGGTTCAGCCTGGATTCCTCCGCTAATGAAGAGCTTGAATGCCTCATTGCTCAAATGCGTGAGGCCTACCTCGCAGCACAGGAAGCAGCCGAGATAATATCTTTAGACTTAAAATCCTTAGAAATAAGGAAAGTAGAGATTGGAGATGCCATTGACGCTTCCAGTAGCGCTCTTCTTGATGTCGAGGATAAAATTGAGAAGGCCAAGAAAATGATCAAGAGGGCTAATATTCTTTTGTTCAAGGCTGAACCGGTGCGCCTAGAGGAGATGGCTCGATTGGAGCAGCTCAAAGCTCAAAATAATGAAATCCTGCAGCAGGAGACAGCTCAGAGGGCAACCTTGGCTGAAATTGAGGCTCGTCTGTCCCAGACGGCGAACTTTAATGAGGCCGAGTTGAGATCGCAGGCATTTATCAGAGCTACTGAGGAGAGGAAGAATAAGCTGGCCAACCTTGAAGAACGAATCAAGTCTTATGAAGGACCCTCGTAGCTTGTAATCCATGTATCCCCTCTTGAATTAATAAAAATAATTTTATTTGACTCCTATGTTGTATTTTCAACTTGTTTTATCTTCTAAGTTTATAATAATCTTAAGTTATATTATAATCCTCAAAAGAAATGATTAATCTATTCAGAGGTGATAAACTAAACATGATAGAATTACTCATTTAATGGATTATCACCAACAAGAAATGACACGATTCAAACCTTGCTGGGATAAAAATAGGACAAAGTGAATTTGATGTTCTTTACTGTTCGGAGGTAAACATTACATAACAGATTAAAGACTATTAGATTTATGAATTGGTTGTGATGGATTATACGCCAGAATGACGTCTAGAATTTGTCAGCTAAAGATGACAAACTAGCTATGATTAATCAAATTTTGCCATTCAGAGGTGATGACCTGGATATGATGACAAAATGGAGGTGAATCTGATTTTAGGGATCTGTCTATTCAAAGGTAGTAAACTGAATATGATAGACTAAGAGACACTAAGCTTCAAATTCGCTGCAGAGGTAGTCGTATTAACTTGGTAACTAGTCCATAAGGGACTACAAAGATAGATTGGATCTGAGGTCTTATTGGTTCAGAGGTGGTTTACTTGACATGATCAACTAAGGGATCTCAGATGTGCAATTCGTTATTCAGAGGTTAATGTTAACATGACAGTAAGAACTCTCGGCCTTGATAGAGGATAGGAGAAGAAAGTTACGAACTCATCCGTTCAGAGGTGGTTGACTGGACATGACAGTTAGAGTACTATACAAGGGAGAAATTTAGGCATTCGTCGGTTCAGAGGTAATATGGACATAACCGATTGAAAGTTACTAGACTCAGAGCCCTGCCATTCAGAGGTGGCGAACTGTACATAACGACAAAGGGATAGTTCCTACTGGACTGAAAGGTGAGACTTGGTTATCTGTCGGTTCAGAGGTAATATGGACATAGCCGATTGAGAAAATACCAAGCTCAGAATTTTTACCATTTAGAGGTGACAAGTTGGACAAAACGGTAAAGAAATAATCACATCGGAGGAAGTAAGACTTGATCATAAATTTCGTGAAAAACTGATATCTCCTTTGGATATTATTTGGAAGAAATTTTTAGAGGTGTATTGTACACGTGACAACCAAGAAAGTCCATTCGGGACTGAGAGGGAAATAATAGACTTTGAAGAGAGTTTATAGAGACTCGCTAGAGAGCTAAGAAATATGAATCTCATGAAAGATTATATGTTAGAGAACTCCGTGGGGATTTAGAACGAGATTTGTAAAACAGTCTGTCAGAGGTGTAATTTTAACGTGACAAGGATTTTGTTACTGTTAGAGATGTTTGAACATAAAAACAATCACTGTCTCTCCCTATGGATCACGACCTGTTAGCCCTAGGCTACACGGTAGCGTTGAGGACCTAACACTGTTCTAAACTTTTACATTTTTCTATGCATAGGTTGAGCTTGATCAGTTACTTACTTCTACTCTGTTTGAGTTGCAGAAGATATATGAGACTAATCAAAATAGTATTAGTAAGGCACCTAACATGCAAATTCAGACAATGGTGCCTGCTTCGCTTCTGAACCTGAAGCAGGAGAAGGCATAAAAAATTGATGGCACAGAATTTTAAGAGATGGCAACAAAAGATGCTCTTCTAGCTGACCACTCTGCATCTAGTCAAATTCCTGTAAGAGGATCCACCGGAACCTGGATCTAGACTCTGTCCTTGCAGTTGATGCATAGACACAAGTTGACTTCCTTTGCCGAAACTATATTTTAAATGGACTGAATGACTCTCTATACAATGTCTATAGTCCTATCGCAACGACAAAGAAGCTATGGGCAAGCCTCGATTAGAAATACTAAACCGAGGATGCCGATACTAAGATGTTCATTGTGGGATGATTTCTAGAGTAAAGATGGTGGATAGCAAGACTGTGATCAGTCAGGTACAAGAATTCTAACTTTTCTTGCATGCGATAAAGGCTGAAAGTATGATTATACCTGAAACTTTTCAGGGGGCAACTATAATGGAGAAACTCTTACCTGCATGGAGAGATTTCAAAAACTACTTAAAGCACAAGCGCAAGGAACTAAAATTGGAAGATCTCATTGTGAGGCTTCAGATTGAGGAGGACAACCGAAAGTCCGAAAAGACGAGCAATACGAACTCCTATGAAGCCAAGGCTAATGTGATCGAAGACTCAAAGGGGAAAGCTTCTACTTCCAAGGGCTTGAAGCGAAAGAAAATTGCCCTGACATACAAAGGTAAGGACCAATAAGGTAAGAACAAGCGCTTCAAAGGAACCTGTTATATCTGCAACAATGAGAGGCATAAGGCGTCACAGTCGTCCCAAAAAGACCAAGAAGGACCATCCACAGGCAAACCTGATCGACCTTGCATCGCCAAACCTATCAACTGTGGTGTCAGAAGCAAATCTAACAGCCAATAATAAGAATTGGTGGGTAGACATTGGGGCAACTCGACACGTCTGCTCTGAGAAAATATTATTTCTGAATATCAAAAACTGGAGCATGATGAGCAGCTTTTCATGGGCAACTCAGCCGTCTCCAAAGTTGAAGGAAGAGAAAGATCATACTGAAGTGGACATCTGAGAAGGAGCTCACTCTGAACGATGCACTGCATGTTCCAGATATCCGCAAGAACCTGATATCTGTTTCAATTCTTAGTATGAAAGGCTTTAAAATGGTCTATGTGGTGTATATGGGCAAGAGTTATCTTGTTAATGGTCTTTTTAAGACCACTGTTACTGTCATGGACAAAAAGTCTGTGTATTAATACCCAAAGCTCATAAATAAAGAAAAATCTTCTATTTATTTGCTTGACTCTCCTATATTATGGCATGCTATTTTCACATGCAAATTACAAGTCATTGCAGAACTTGTCTAATCTAAGATTATTCCTAAACTCAACTTGGAAGAAATTCGCAAGTGTGAGATTTGTGTTGAGGCCAAGTTCACGAAAAACTCACTTCACTCAATTGATCGAAATACAGAACCTTTAAAGTTAATTCATAGCGACTTGTGTGACTTCAAATTTGCGCCAACAAGAGGGGAGGAAAAGTATTCCATTACTTTAATTGATGATTGTACAAGATACTACTATGTGTATCTTCTAAACAGTAAACATGAGGCAATGAGTATGTTTATAATATATAAAATCGAGGTTGAGAATCAACTCAACAAAAATATTAAGTTTCTAAGAACCAATCGAGGCAGAGAATATGAATCAATTGAATTTAGTGAGTTGTGTGCTAATTTTAGTATAATTCATCAAACCAAAGTACCGTATACTTCTCAGTAGAATGAGATTGCTAAAAGAAAGAATAGAATTTTAAAAGAAATGATAAATTTCATGCTCGTATGTTCTGGTGCATCTCAGAACTTGTAAGAAAAACTCTGTTAACTGCAAAATATATTCTATTAGAGTACCACATAAGAAACTTGTTCTTATACCATTTGAGTTATGGCATGGAAGAGCATCTTCCTACAATTATCTCTAAATATGGAGGTGCCTTGCAAAGGTACTGGCACCATTACCTAAAAAGACTAAGTTGGAAATAAAAATTATAAACTGCATTTTCATAGGTTATGCCTTGAATAGCAGTGCCTATAGATTTCTAGTATACAAATTAGAAATACATGATATTCATGTAAACATGATTATCGAATGTAAAGATGTCATGTTCTTTGAAGACATATTTTCGTATAAATGGGATAAAGGCCTCGGCGAGCGAAGGTGAGCCGGACGTCCCTCCCGCAACTGCCAAAGTCACTTTTATGGAGCCTAGTGGAATTAGCGATGCTGTCGAGGGAGTCCTGAGAAGGATTGTTGCTGAGGCGGTATCGCCTCTTGGTAATACTTTGATCTCTTGTAAGCAATTCTTCTCTGATATTCATTATATCTTGTTCCAACAAAGTCTTTTTTTTAGGTGTCCCCTTTGGGTGCATCGACTTCAAGGGGATCAGCTGATCTTCGTAAGGGAATCAGGGGTGAGACTAGTACTTCAGCCGCAATAAACGTTGCCGAGTTGGATATCTTATATCACGACCTGCCATCTTATCAGCCTAAGCCTGCCGGTGATTTAAAGAGGCTGAGGAGACGGTGGCTACAGAACCAATCTTACTCCCAGCTGAATCAGTTGGTGAAATGCCGATGGTTTTTTTGGCGCTGCCTACCCTGACAACCACTGGCTGAGGATAATTACCAGCCCTGCGTCTCCGATACTGGTTGTTGAGCCAGTTCTTTCTGAAATAGTTACCAGCCCTACTTCCATCATGGCTGGTGTACTGGTTTCAATGAAGACTCCTCCTAGATCACCGGTGATCCCTCGTCTTTCTCCAGCCAGTGCTTCTGCCATTTCCTCTACCGTTATGACAGTGAAACTGGTGGAAGTTTTGTCTTCAGGGGCCACTCGCTCACCGGGAGTAGTTGAAGCTGAGAAAGAATTTATGGCCGAGATGGTTGATAGTTTTTACAAAAGCCTAAAGCGATCTGTTGCGCTGGTCTTGAAGGGCTTAACCACCTCATTCTCTGCTTTAAAGGTGGTCCTCTCTCAAAAATCAAAAGCATTCGAGACTTTGGAGGGATGATCAGGCTGCCGTATTGGAGCTTCTGGTAGAAAGGCTCGAGAAGGATTAGACGAATGGCGCCGTCTCAGTGGTTCAGCCTAGATTCCTCCGCTAATGAAGAGCTTGAATGCCTCATTGCTCAAATGCGTGAGGCCTACCTCGCAGCACAGGAAGCAGCCGAGATAATATCTTTAGACTTAAAATCCTTAGAAACAAGGAAAGTAGAGATTGGAGATGCCATTGACGCTTCCAGTAGCGCTCTTCTTGATGTCGAGGATAAAATTGAGAAGGCCAAGGAAATGATCAAGAGGGCTAATATTCTTTTGTTCAAGGCTGAACCGGTGCGCCTAGAGGAGATGGCTCTGTTGGAGCAGCTCAAAGCTCAAAATGATGAAATCCTGCATCAGGAGATAGCTCAGAGGGCAACCTTGGCTGAAATTGAGGCTCGTCTGTCCCAGACGGCGAACTTTAATGAGGCCGAGTTAAGATCGCAGGCATTTATCAGAGCTACGGAGGAGAGGAAGAATAAGCTGGCCATCCTTGAAGAACGGATCAAGTCTTATGAAGCACCCTCGTAGCTTGTAATCCATGTATCCCCTCTTGAATCAATAAAAATAATTTTATTTGACTCCTATGTTGTATTTCTAACTTGTTTTATCTTCTGAGTTTATAATAATCTTAAGTTATATTATAACCCTCAAAAGAAATGATTAATCTATTCAGAGGTGATAAACTGAACATGATAGAATTACTCATTTAATGGATTATCACCAACAAGAAATGACACGATTCAAACCTTGCTGGGATAAAAATAGGACAAAGTGAATTTGATGTTCTTTACTGTTCGGAGGTAAACATTAACATAACAGATTAAAGACTATCAGATTTATGAATTGGTTGTGATGGATTATACGCCAGAATGAAGTCTAGAATTTGTCAGTTAAAGATGATAAACTAGCTATGATTAATCGAAATTTTGCCATTCAGAGGTGATGACCTGGACATGATAAAAAAATGGACGTGAATCTGATTTTAGGGACCTGTCTATTCAAAGGTAGTAAACTGAATATGATAGGCTAAGAGACACTAAGCTTCGAATTCGCTGCCAGAGGTAGTCGTATTAACTTGGTAACTAGTCCACAAGGGACTACAAAGATAGATTGGATCTGAGGTCCTATTGGTTTAAAGGTGGTTTACTTGAAATGACCAACTAAGGGATCTCAGATGTTCAATCCGTTGTTCAGAGGTTTAATATTAACATGACAGTAAGAACTCCCGACCTTGATAGAGGATAGGAGAACAAAGTTACGGACTCATTGGTTCAGAGGTGGTTGACTGGACATGACAGTTAGAGTACTATACAAGGGAGAAATTTAGGCATTCGTCGGTTCAGAGGTAATATGGACATAACCGATTGGAAGGTTCTAGACTCAGAGCTCTGCCATTCAGAGGTGGCGAACTGTACATAATGGCAAAGGGATAGTTCTTACTGGACTGAAAGGTGAGACTTGGTTATCTGTCGGTTCAGAGGTAATATGGACATAGCCGATTGAGAAAACACCAAGCTCAGAATTTCTACCGTTTAGAGGTGACAAGCTGGACAAAAGGGTAAAAGAAATAATCCCATCGGAGGAAGTAAGACTTGATCATAAATTCCGTGAAAAATTGATATCTCCTTTGGATATTATTGAAAGTAATTTTCAGAGGTGTATTGTACACGTGACAACCAAGAAAGTCCATTCGGGACTGAGAGGGAAATAATAGACTTTGAAGAGAGTTTATAGAGACTCGCTAGAGAGCAAAGAAATATGAATCTCATGAAAGATTATATATTAGAGAACTCCGTGGGGATTTAGAATGAGATTTGTAAAATAGCCTGTCAGAGGTGTAATTTTAACGTGACAAGGATTTTGTTACTGTTAGAGATGTTTGAACATAACAACAATTTTGAGTGAACCTTGTCATTCTATTAAAGAGAATGATAAGTGGAGTTTAATTTGCTGGGGATGTTGACCAGATTCGCAGCGATGTTGGTTTTATTTGCCGGGGAATATGTTAGAGTCTTACAACCAGAGGTTTAATGTTAACATGATAGGTTTGACTCGTCGTTTTGCTAGGGAAACAAATATCTTCTTATGTGGTCCTCCTATTTCATGGAGGGAATTGGTAAGTAATTTTGGAGAGGAATCAAATGGGAACAGGTTCCTTAGGATTTTTAGCAAACCCTCAGCTGTCAACGGATTTGATATGCCTTTACTAACTACCGTTTGAGTTGGGCTAGTCATGCTATTTCTCTCAGCATGATGAGTTGTCGAGGACTTATTTGGGCTTAAGAGCCAACATTTTCCTCTATCCTTGGCATTAGAGGCGTTGTCATTTTGTTACTTTGAGTAACGTGATGCTTCCACTGGGTTTTCATTCCGTAGGTGAGCTAGGGATTAAGGGAATGGATACGAATTCTGTGAGCTTTTATCGAAGATTATCCTTCCTCGTGGACTCTCTGTCAATCCTTATCTTGTTTCCATATTGGAAAGATTCTGCAGAAGGATGCGTCACCAACCTTCTTCAATGAATTCGGCTTGATAAGTCATCAGCTAAACTCCTTTGATCTTTCATTTGATCGGTTACCGCGTTTTTAATATGAGCGTGAAATAATGGAAAGGTTCTGCAAGAGAATGCGTCACAAACCTTCTTTAATGAGTTTGGTTTGATAAACCATCAAACAAACTCATTTGATCTTCCATTCAATCGTGTAGACCCTTTGGTTGTTGCGTCGAGCTTTGATCGATCGAGCAGGGAGGTATGCCAGTACTCTATATAGAAAAGTCAGGCTAGATAAACCATCCTTTTGATTGTAAAGAAGAATGCTTGAAACTGTTGCTTGGGCATGCTTGACCTCAAAATATGACCTATTCTTCTAAGTTGAAGATAAGAACAAGTCTATATACTAGAGAAGAGTGACAAGGCTAAAACAATTTGACACCTTGTTTCTTTTTCAATGTTTTTGGTGTTCGATTGGCTCGACATTGGTCGACAATGAATTATAGAAGAATGATAAGGTTAAAATTGAAGTCATAACCTTGGTTCTTCTTTAATGCAACCGATGTCCGATCAGCTTGACACTGGTTTATGGCAATATGATCCCGTTAGAGAAAGAAAGGAGCGCTCTTTCCAAATATCTTAGATCTGAAAGTCCTGATCAGAGTGTAATGTTAATCTGATCACAAGAAGGATCGTATTAAGGATAATACTTCTTTAAGAACCTGCCGTTGATCGGCATCATGAGTGTATCACCGTCGGGGGTTATAAGACGATATGCTCCATTTGAATAGACTGTTTCTATCACGAATGGTACTTCCCATGGTGGCTGAAATTTGCCTTTGATTTTGTGCGTCATGATCATCGGTCTTCTGACGGTTAAAACCAAATCTCCCTTGTGAAAAACCCTTTGCTTAACCTTTTTATTGAAGGCCTTCGAAATTCGAGCTTGATACAACTCAATATGTTGTTGAGCTTGTAGTCGTTTCTCATCTAGGGCTTCGAGTTCTTGAAGACGTAACCAATCATTGTCTTCCTTTATCATTTTGGCCATTAAGGTGACTCGTAATGATGGCATCTGAATTTCTAACGGTATAACTACTTCGCACCCGTATACCAGACAAAAAGGCGTATTGCCTATCGGGGTCTGTGGTTCGGTAGGCCCAAAGACATTCACCGAGCTTCTCATTCCAGTGTCGCTTATTTGATGAAACTTATTTTTTAAGTAGCTTGATAATTGTCTTGTTGAATGCTTTCGCCAAGCCTTTAGCAGCAGGGTTATAAGCGGTTGATGCCACATTCTAAATCCGGTACTATGATCGAGGAAAACCGCGCACAAAAAGTGTATGTTTTGAAAGTGATATTTAAAGTGTATGCTTTGGCTTCCTCGATACTTCCGTTATAGCATAGAGGTTAAAACGAGTCGAATTCAGAAGGATGGGAGGCAATAGAAGCTTTACCGGTTGATTCACGTGTGTGTTAAAGATTCTTCAAAGTTTTAAAGAATGAAAAGAAAAGAAAGCAAAGAATGAAAAAGAGAAGTACGGTGAAAACAAAGAAGTGGGAAACATAGAAAAGAATGATTTTTATAGTTTTTGGAATATTTCTAAAATAAGTGAAAAAGAAAGAAATGCTACTAACTACTAATAACTCCACCAACATGCTAGCCTCTTAGTAATAGTTGCCTCACATGTATCATTGGTCATCACTAATCCTTGGTTCAAGAGCTATTCAAAGCATGACCCATATGTAACTCATCACAACCCAACTTTACAAAACAAGTGCAAGCTACACTTAAATCATCAAAATCCAATAAGAGCAAGCATGAAATAAAGTAATGTTAGCTTATTAGAGAGTTAGGAAGTTGAGTGTTAGATCCATCATCATGAGCCATCAATGGCTCTTGCAAGAGCAAGGCCAGGTAGAGGCTATTAGATTCATGTGGATTATTATAAAGAAGTTAGATTAGTTGGTGGTTAGTAGTTAGTTATCATGAGAGAAAAACTAGCTACACATGTAAAAGGAGTTAGAGAGAAGAAAACATAGAAATGTAAACAGAGCACCTTTCATAGATTGTTACCTTCTATTACAAGCACTCTTGCATCCCAAGCATGTACCACTCTCTCTCCTTATTACAAGATCTTTAAAATGAAAAATACAATGGAGGAAGAAGAACTAACTTAAACTAAACTATCCTAAACTACAACATGAAAATGAAACTACCCTAAACTCTGTATATCTTGCTGAAGGAGACCCCAGGGGGTATTTATAGGCACCAGGGAAGAGGGGAGCCAGGGGACAAACCCTGGCCCAAAACGCGGCCGCGGCCGGGGCCGCGCACGGCGCTTCGAGCCGTGCGCGGTCCCATCTGTCCCCTGTCAGGTTCTGCTCCTGGTTTCTGATTTTAGGCCCCTGGTTTTGATGAATCAGCTCTTCTAGGTCAATGGCTATTCATGTAGGGTTTAATCACCAATTAAATAGTGATTTAGGGTCTTCTTCTTCATTCCACACCATGGACTTAGAATCAAGCAAGCAAAACTTTATTAGCAGAATTTAATATGAAATAAATATGAAGATGTGGGATAAAATATGTAGTTTTAGAGACTAATCACACCCCCACACTTATCTTTTGCTCGTCTCGAGCAAAACAAAAAACTAAGAAAATTATTACACCACTTTCGCAGGTGACGTGATTGCACTGAGCATGTACAACAAGCCGTTAAATCTCTAGGTTTCTCCTAGAGGAGGAGTTTTGTCTCCTAAGGGTTTTCAGTGGATTACACTCACAAAATCCATAAAGAAAGAAATCAAATGTTAGTATTTTGAAAACGCATTTTTGAAATAGAGAAAAGTGTTGAAGTATTTTTGCGAAAATATAAGTGATTCAAGGTTAGAGGTTAATCAGAAATTGTGCTTTCTTAAACTAAGTCAAAATGCAAAAAAATCTTGTTATAAATTAAATATAAGATTTTAAAATTGAATTGACTTTTTGATCTTTCATAAAACTCTTAGAAAAATATGCACTTTGTGAACAGTGAAGGTTTTTAGGATATCGACTCTAACTTTCTTGCCATTTATTTATATTATATTTTTTTTTCTTTTCCTTTTATTATCTTTCCTTAGTTTTCTTAGGCTTTCTTATTTACCCGGGTAGTGAGCCTTTAGCCGATGACTCCCAAACCAGATGGTCTTAGGGCACCAGATGAGAAAACATCTCTCGGACTTAAGGACTCAAATAAACAAGGCCACAAAACTTAAAGGGGATTATTTTATTTTTATCCACCGTTTTAGGTGTGAATAATCATGCTTCCTGAGGCATAATTACCCAACTTCAATAAGTGATTTTTATTATCATAATATGTTTATATATATATATATTATGGCATTTTCAGTCTTTGTTTCAATCCCAAAAATTGTGGAGTGCATAAATCTAAAGAAAAAAATTCAAGATCAAATTATCTTTTTAATCCTACTTTCTTATCCTAAAATTTAAACAAGATCTTATTTTGACTCGGTTTAAAATTTCATAATTTTAGGTCTTTAAATTTCTAAGATAATCTTAATTTTCTTAAAAATAAATCAAAACTATTTGTCTTATTTCAAAAAGTTTTGTACAAAGAAAAGAAAAGAGTTTTTATATAAAAGATTTTTTTTAAAAATTAAAAAGAAGTGTAAAGAAAGAAAATATAACTAACTATGTTAGTAAACCCTCCCCCACACTTATCTCATGCATTGTCCTCAATGCATCGTGAATGTGTATAGACATGAAACAAATAGGAAGAGAAGGAAAATTACCTCATGGTGGTGGCCCAGTGGTGGTCTGATTGGGCCAAGCGTGGCTACCCAATCAAAGTAGCATGGATCGTGCAGGAACCCACCAATGACCTCTCTAATGCGACCCAGTAAAAGAATGATGGACTGAATGGTCTTATTAAAAAAAATTCCCATTTAATTTCCAATTTTCAAAAATAATTATTGGATCATTTTCGTCAACAGTCTTATCCAACAATGAAGTGTATTTAGGGAGATGATTGATTTGGACTCAAATGGAACAGGAGTAAAAACTGACACCGACTCAGGAATTTGACTCAGATCAAGTCGAGAGTCAACAATGAGAGTCAAAATCGGATTAAAAATGAGGTCCAAACCAAAGAATTGATGTTTACACATTGTCCCCATGAATGAAGTGTGATCATAAGAGATTGGTGATTCTATTTCACGGTGTACTGGTACAAGATTCAATGTTGATTTCAGAATAGAGAAAAAATCTGATAAAGATACCAGAGTCATTATTGAATCAAAAAGTGAAATGGAATTACTAACATGAGGTTCAGGATCACATTCAGGTTCGGTTTCAATTTCAAGAAAGGGATAACTTGCCAGAATGTCCAGGCGATTTTCATAACTGGGAGTGTGGTCAAGTTCAAACGTATGTTCTAAAATTGAAGCTGGATTTTCAAAATGACATGATTCATGGGTCCAATCAATAGAGTTAGAGATATAAGGATCGGTCAAAGGTTGATAAGAAAGACTTTCCTCGCTCTCATTGATCAATTCGCTCATAAGTGAGTCTAACCTACTGATAGGCCGAGTAATAGAATTTGGATTTGGATTCATGTCCTCCATACTCTTTGCAATTGGTTCTTCGTGAAAAGATGAGTATGAAGTCAATTTTAAAAATTATACTGAAATTGTGAGTCTATCGGATTTTGTGATTGCTGCTCAGACTCACACAAGGGTTCTATACTCAAATCCAATATTGATAGTTGTTCATTTTGAATAGGTGATAGTGGAAAAGATGAGTAGGACTCTTGAAAATGTGGTTGAGATGATGAGTCCAGTATGTTTTGCATTCTTTCACAAAAGACTTTCAAATGCTTTTCTAGCTCAAATTCTTCTTCAATTGGATGCTCTATAAAAGGAGTATGTGGAGTTTGATGTGAGAAGGATTATGAATTGAGCAAATTTTGCATTTATTGTAGGGACTCTTTTATTCTTCTTTCCAAATCAGATTTTTCTTCGGTTCGTGTAACAGGAAAAGGAGTATATAAACCAAAATTGGGGAATGAAAATTGTGGACAAGATGGTTGAAAATTGGACTCGGGGGGAGTTGAATCCCCATTGACTCTGTGAAGAGTTGAAATTATTTTGAAATTTATGGTCATATGGTTGGGGATATGGGTCATATTGATTCGGATAATCCCAACTCGGCATAAATGGTTGGTTCATGTTGTACATTACTGGGTCAGAGTTATCCGAGTCAAATAAGGTCGTGGTGAAATATGGATTCATATTATAATTGAAAGAATTGTTGTTATTAAAATTCATATCACAATTTACAAAAAGAAAAACAAACAAACAAACAAACAAACAAACAAGAAAAAAGAAAAGAAAAAAGAAAACAAGCCTATGCTAGGGTTGACTTAGACCAAGACGACTCCTAACTGATTAGACTGTCCACGGGGGTACATTGTCGAAATCTGATCACGAGTTATCGGCCAGATAGGGGTAAGATCAGTGGGAGGTATCTGTGCCGGAGCAACAAGCCTAATTATGCCAACCACTGTTCTTCGAGATTTCGCCTCTCAATCCCCAACCTTAGACACCGATTTGATAAGTGTCAACTTCTAACAACTTCCTCCTTGGGTCAATCTCTTAAATGAGTCCGAGATGTCCCTAGGGGCCAATGTCTAGCAACTTTTATTAAGGCTTGGGTTGTGTGAGTAGGGAGGTGATTTTTGGGCTAAGGGAGGGTAATAACTTCCCCCACCTTATTTATCTTGGGTTTTACCCTTAAGTTTAATTTGTACAAGTGTGCAATATAGATAGAATGAACACAAAAAAGCGAGTAAATCACTGAAGTGTTTGTCCTAACTATATGCAATGCAATATGTACACCTCCGTCAAGATCACAACAATACAAGAATAAAATATAGTATATTAGAATGAAAATTGACACATGCCTAGATGCAAATGTCTAAACCATTTTAAAGCATCCAATTTTTGTATTTTAGTTCTTACAATTATTTACAGTACACAGGTAATATAAATAAGAATTAGCAGCAGAGTATATGAATGTACAAGAAGTTACCCAACCACACAAGAGCAAGTGTGGACTTCTGCAACGCTAAAACTTTAACCTGCACACCAAAAAATAAAGAAGAAAAGTTAATAAAAATGTGAAATCAAACCGTTCCCATCCCCGGCAACGGCGCCAAAATTTGATCGAGAGAAACTGGCACAAAAAGTGTATGTTTTGAAAGTGATATTTAAAGTGTGTGCTTTTACTTCCTCGATACTTCCGTTATAGCATAGAGGCTAAAACGAGTTGAATAGACAAGGACGAGAGGTGATAGAAGCTTTACCGTTGATTCACGTATGTGTTAAAGATTCTTCAAAATTTTAAAGAATGTAAAGAAAAGAAAGCAAAGAATGGAAAAGAGAAGTACGGTGAAAACAAAGAAGTGGGAAACATAGAAAGAATGATTTTTATAGTTTTGGAATATTTCTAAAACAAGTGAAAAAGAAAGAAAATCCATGGCTACTAACTACTAATGACTCCACCAACATGCTAAATTCTTAGTGATAGTTGCATCACATGTATCATTGGCCATCACTAGTCCTTGGTTCAAGAGCTATTCAAAGTATGACTCATATGTAACTCATCACAACCCAACTCTACAAAACAAGTGCAAGCTACACTTAAATCATCATAACCCAATAATAGCAAGCATAAAATAAAGTAATGTTAGCTTATTAGAGAGTTGAAAGTTAGAGTGTTAGATCCATCATCATGAGCCATCAATGGCTCTTGCAAGAGCAAGGCCAAGTAGAGGCTATTAGATTCATGTGGATTATCATAAAAGAAGTTAGACTAGCTGGTGGTTAGTAGTTAGTTGCCATGAGAAAAAAACTAGCTACACATGTAAAAGGAGTTAGAGAGAAGAAAACATAAAGAGGTAAAGAGAGCACCTTTCATAGATTGTCACTTTCTATTACAAGCACTCTTGCATTCCAAGCATGTACCACTCTCTCTCCCTATTACAAGATCTACAAAATGAAAAATACAATGGAGGAAGAAGAACTAAGCTAAACTAAACTATCCTAAACTGCAACATGAAAATGAAACTACCCTAAACTCTGTATATCTTGCTGAAGGAGACCCCAGGGGGGTATTTATAGGCACCAGGGAAGAGGGGAGCCAGGGCACAAACCCTGGCCCAAAACGCGGCCGCGGCCGTACGGTAGCGAAAACGCGGCCTAGGCCACATTTTCGCGGCCATACTGGGCGCGCGCGTGACGCTTCGAGCCGTGCGCGGTCCCGTCTGTCCCCTTTCAGGTTCTGCTCCTGATTTCTGATTTTGGGCCCCTAGTTTTGACGAATCAGCTCTTCTAGGTAAATGGCTATTCATGTAGGCTTTTAATCACCAATTAAATAATGATTTAGGGTCTTTTTCTTCATTGTACACCATGGACCTAGAATCAAGCAAGCAAAACTTTATTAGCAGAATTTAATATGAAATAAATGTGAAGATGTGGTATAAAATATGCAGTTTTAGATAGTAATAAACTTATCACAGAACCGATAGAATACCTGGCTTACGAATTAGGAGCCATTATCATGGATAATCCGCCTAGGGATACCAAATCGATGAATGACATGGTGTTTGATAAAGTTGACCACGTTGGAAGTTTTAACTTCAATAAGTGGAACGACCTCCGCCCACTTTGAGAAATAATCAGTTATTGGTAGGATAAACTGATGACCTTTTATTGATGATGGGCTCATAGGCCCTATGACGTCGATTCCCTATGCTTCGAATGGCCATGAAGTAATAGTCGGATAGAGCAACTCCTGAGGCTGATGTATAAAGTCTGCATGGATTTGACAGGTTTTACATTTTTACGCATATTTGATGGCATCGGCTATCATGATTGGCTAATAGTATCCAAGCCTGTGCAATCAATTCTTGAGCTTCGGATCTGGTTGATGAGCTCCACATATTCCGTCGTGTGCCTGTTGAAGCACTTCTTGTGCTTTTGAATTAGAGAGGCAACGAAGAAGGATACCGTCATATGAGCGACAGTAGAGTGTCTTTACTATCGGATCATAGTAGAAACGGAGGGACCTTCGTCTGATAGATGTCGCTTCTTTAGGGTTGTCTGGCAATATATTATGCAAAGCATAGTCAATGAGAGAAAATCGCTAATCTCTCGGTTCGAAACCCGTTGAGGTGATATGGACCTCCTTGATTTTCAACACATGTTTAGGACAAATAAGGTGTCGAGCAGCCACTGTAAGATGATACGTTTGTCGATCGGTAAGGCCGATATAGCTGCTAGTGCAGCCAGAGCGTCGACCTTAGTATTTTGGGATCAGGACACATGATCGATGTAAAAAAACATCAAATAAATTATCCATTTTGATGACTACATGATAATAAGGTATCGAATCTCCGTGGCGGACCTCATATTCTCCTTTAACCTGATTAATAATCAGCTTTGAATCACCATAAGCTTCGAGGTAGCGTACCTCCATTTCATGGGCGAGCTGAAGGCCAATGAGTAGAGCATGATATTCTACCACATTGTTGGAACATGGTTCCGTCAATGAAAACGCTCTAGGAAGGACATAGTTTTGTGGTGAGATAAATACAACCCCCATACCAGCAATGATCTTGCCTTTAGGGCCTATTCTTGATGCTCCATCAAAGAACATTTGCCACACTTTATCCTTTGAAATCATATTAGATTCGAAAATCTCATCTGAAATATCTTCATGAAGTTTTGACCTTTCCGGAACCGGATGAGCAACTGGAAGTCTGCAAGTGCTTGGCTTTTAATTGCCTTCTGAGTAACAAAGAGCATGTCATACTGAGATAAAAAAATGACCCACTTAGCTAATCTTAAATTCAGTGATTCTGGTTTTGTCATGAGGAGTCGCAAAGGATTAACTCTGAAAATGACATGTATGGTTTGGCCAACCAAGTAATGTTGCGTCTTTTGAATAGCAAAGACAATAGCTAAACATTCCTTCTCAATAGGGTTATAGCGAGATTCAGCCCCTATCAGAGTTCTGCTCAGATAATAAATGGCCTATTCATGGCCTTCATCGTTCTTTTGAGCAAGCAGAGCACCAAGAGAATGGTCTATAGCTTTCACATAAAGTAGGAATGGTTTTTTCTTGATGTGGGAGCCACTAAGACTAGAGGTTTAGTGAGGTATCTTTTGATATCCTCGAAAGCTTCTTGACAGGTTTATCCCATACAAAAGAGACACCCTTTTTCATGAGCCGGGTGAACGGTTGACAGCGGCCTAAAAGATTTGTGATGAATTTTCTGATATAGGCAAGTCTACCTTGCAGACCCCTAAGCTCTTTGAGATTCTTAGGTGGATGCATGTTCTGAATAGCTTTGACCTTGTCTGAGTCGAGATGAATTCCTTTTGATGTAATGAATCCTAAGAACTTGCCACTTGAAACCCCCAAGAAGGATTTTGTTGAATTCATTTTTAGCTGATGGGCTCGCATTATATCGAACATTGTTCTTAGATCATGAAGGCGATCATTCTTGTGGCGACTTTTGACTGCAATGTCGTTGACATAGCATTCTATTGTCTTTCGGAGGTGGTCGCAGAAAATTGTACTCATTTTATGTTGATAAGTTGCTCCAGCATTCTTTAAGCTGAAGGGCATTACAGTATAGCAGTATACCCCTAAGGGTGTCCAGAATGAAGTATGCTTCTCATCCCCTGGGTAATCTTGATTTGATTATACCCTGAAAAACCGTCCATGAAAGACATTCTCTCAAATCCGCAGGTATTGTCAGTCATGACATCAGTGATGGGCAGTGAAAACTCATCTTTAGGACAGGCGGCGTTGAGATCACGGTAATCGATACAAACCTGGATTTTTTCCAATCTTTTTAAGAACGGGGACAATGTTGGCAACCCAATCCAGGTGTTGCTCTTCCCGTATGAAACCATATGCGATGAGTTTATGAACTTCAGCTTCAATAGCCTCCATGATATTAGGGCGAAATCATCGTTGTTGTTGTTTCACTGGCTTGATGTCAGGCTTAATGTTCAATCGATGCATGGCTACTTGCGGATCAAGTGCGGGCATATCTTCATAATTTCATGCAAAAACATCAATATACTCTCGTACGAGTGTTATTAATTCTTCTCTCTGTAAGTGATAGACTCTCACTTATAGAGATGGGTTTAGGGTGATCTTGACTAGCCAAATTAACCTGAATTACCTTGTCTTCAGTAAGTGGTTCGCGTTGTTCAAACCGCTTTTCCCACTAGAAATCCAATTTCTAAGCCTATGGTTCAACATCAAATGTTTCGATGGCCTCCTTATGCTCCAATTGACCGATCGAAGCCATGTTGACGGAGAGATTCTTGAAAAGCATTCCCACACTAACATCTGACTTCCACTCGGAGGACGAGGCGGAGCGTGATTGGATCGGTTTGTTGTCTTTGGCTCGAAACGATGTAGAAGGTGGAGGTGTGACATATCCCAACCCCCTACATGTTTTATCATAGTAATTTACCGGTTTCCCTTTTGGCACGAAATTACGTAGAAAATCATGTCGTCCTTTTCCGAAATTCAGGCCACTCTCATACTGTCGGCTGTATCCCATTTTTCTCATCATATGATGTGCTGATCATGCATAATGAAAAAACTGCGGGGGTTCTGATTCTGATCTCGAATCTGTGACTGTGGACCTTTGTAGTCGGGCTCTACCGAATACTATCGATGATTGACGCCTTTTGGATGGAGGGACCAAAAAGACAGACCCTTCTGCACATTTCACAGATGTACCTAGTATGCTTGGTTTATGCAAGGGCATGTGTAAAGAGGTATTGGCAATAGATTCAAGCAATTTGACACGCGCAGGATAATCAAAGGTAACTTTGTCATTAATCACCCATTCATCATTATCCTCAGAGGGATTTTACATTGAGGATTATTAAAACTTGCAACAATTGGTTTACCAACTGAAGTAGCTGGCGTGTCTCCTTCAGACTCTGAATTTGCCTCATCGCCACTGTCGTCGTTGTCAGGCAACGGTTCTTTTGATGCTTTACCAATTTCCTGATATAGCAGAGCATCAGTAAAGTAATTTTTCACACCCCTTGAATGGTTATTTCTCAGTGAACACCGTTCATATCGTTGCATCATCTTCCACGTACTTGAAGCATTGGTGCAGAGTAGAAGGCACGATCCAGTTAGCATGGATCCAAAGTCGTCTTAGTACCAAGTTGTATGACGTATCAGCGTCAATGACGTAACACGTCACTTCTGATTTCAGGTTTTCGATTCAGCAACGGAGTCGAATCTTTCTAAGTGGGTGACTACTCCATGCATTAAAATCGTATATCATAGTAGTGGTTGCAGATAACCGATACAACGGTATGCCAAGGAAGTAGAGGAGCCTTTTGGGAATAATGTTGAGTGCGGACCCTGGATCAACCTGTACTCTTTCAATGCACGTCGAGCCGATGTATCCAGTATAGTACAAATGTCGATCGTGTTTATTATCCTTGAGGATCATGTCCTCAGCTATGAAAGTAATAGTAGGTACTTTCGACTGTACATGATGACATTCAGAACACGAGGGTTGAGTGTCATCTCTAGGGATTTCTGGCATATGTGTCAGTAATGATTCTGAATTAGCCAGTGCACCCCTGAGTGCCTCTCTTGTCTCTTTCGAGAGGTGAAGCAGTTCGTGTATGGTGATACGAGCTGGGATATTAGCCAGATGGGCCAGTATGCCAAAGCAAAAAGGGGCATTAAGTCAAGGTTTCTTCAGGACATGGTCAAACCGGATTATTTTCTGCTTCTCTTTTCCCAAGGTCGGGACTAGAGCTGGAATGGGTACTTGCACTGACGTCGTTTGCTGTTGTATCTCGTCAGTAATTTTCTCATACTATTTCAAGTATGATTTCTCGATCGAGTGCCCGTTAGCTGAGGTACATCAGCCTGCGCTGTGCAAGTGTGCCTTTCACTTTTAGAATCGCAAAGAGAAGTTATTGTCATATTGTCGTCATCCGGCAAGACAGAGATAACATTACAGGATTTTTCCTTTGACTTGGATTTCTTCGAACCCTACTGTTCGTCTTGGGCTAGGTCTGGGTGTATCCACATGATTTCTCCTGTTTTCAATGTCAAGGGAACGAGACCCTTAATCTCTTGATATTTAGCTGAAGAATAATTTATCTCCAGCCGTGCTTCAGGGATTGGAAAAGACCCGTCAGGAACTGTGACTTTTGGGGTCTTGCTGAACTCGAGGGTCACCATGTTTGCAGTATCTTTCTTTTGTTCTGACTTTAGAGTTAGCACCCCGGCATTGACCAAAGCCTAGATTTTGTCCTTGAGGACAACATACTCGTTAGTAGGATGGTGTATCATCCTATGTAAAAGACAATAATTGGGATCGTTTGTGCGTCCCACTTCGTTCGGGTGTCGAGCCTCTAGCAGCTTCAATTTATTCCCTTTTTGGAGTAGGTGGAATATTGTAATCACCTGCTCGTCTTTGAAGAAGTACTATTTCGGAGGAAACTTAAACTCCTTATTATTGATGCTGCTCTTCTTGGTCTTCGGAGGAACATCTCCTGACAACTCGACGGACATAATCTCTTTCCCTTTGGCTTGAAAGATTGTGCCATGTCATCGCGCCCTTTATTACCCTATCTGCCTTTAGGGGTAGATGGTTCAAACTTTTTAGCCGACTTTTCAGCTATTTCAGCTTGTTCAAATAGTTATTTCCGGGTATGGGCTTTGACAGCTCCCATGCGAATCTTCACTTGGTCCAGGAAGTTATGCCTACATGTCTGCAAGCGCATGGGCAATGGCATCCCTGTTGGGCACATCAGAGATAAGTTTCTAAACCGCTTAATGTGGTCACGGACAGATTCTCTTTTCCTCTGCACGGTGGAGAGGAGTTTATCCATGGTTACCTCGGTGTCGTCCTCATAAAAATAAGAAAGGAATCGAGTTTCTAGATCGATTCAGGATTGACAGAGCCTGGAGGAAGGCTTTGGAACCAGTCAAATGATACCCCCTTTAAGGTGCCAATGAACAATCTGGTCATGATAGCATCGTTATCTATAACGTTACCGGTTTGAGACCGGAAGTAATAGATATGCTGGTTTGGTGCGCTTTTACCATCATACATATGTAACGTAGGTGGTTTAAACTTTAGAGAATATGGTACTGAGTCACATTTAAGTGGGTAAAGACGAGTCATGCCTGCCTTTTTCAATTCATCCCTCTGAGTTAGGGATACGATCTGAGCTTGGATACCTTTAAGAACTTTAACATCGATGGAAGAACTTTCCTTTGACTTCTCAGTGTTAGGTTGCTCATCATCATTATGCTCCTCCTCATTATGATTACTCCTGCCATCATTGTTATTTCGGTTGGAAAGGAGTTGAGCGAGCATTTATTGAATGTTGTCCAAGGCTTCTTGCTAGGCCTTGGAGGTTTGCTCTTGAGCTTCCAATCATCGATAGAGGTCATCATTACCGTTATCGGCCATATGCACTGACACTCTGTCCGTTCGCACTGAGCTGACTGTTGCCGAAGAGGCATACCCACTATCTTTCCCTTCATCATCAGACCATTGGAATAAACCTTTCAATAGTTCTGGTGATATTACTCCAGTTGAAGAGGATGGTTGCGCATAATTGTAGGGTATTGCCACCCTCGATCTGGTATTTAGAAACACACCTTCTTCTCCTATCAAGACTTGGCCTAAGCTAAGGCTATTGTTCGGGTCTGGGGAACTGAACGAAGGGGAGTTAGAACCACGCGGTGTTTGCCTACCCCTTCGCAATTCACGTCCCCTTCCTATCATGTTGATAGATACATAGGGAAGATCTAGTAGACTTCGCGATTTTCTCCATTTATGTTGCTTGGCAAGAGCTCGCACCGATAATCGATTAAAAATCGACTGTCAGATTGGAAGGGTGGCAGGCACTGGTCCTAGTCGATAATGGACTGAATGGACCGTCACTAACTGACATCCCACTTATGCACAACAAGAAGGAGGAGTATGGAGTGATTCTAACTTCCGCTTGTTAGTAAGAAAATCTCAGAGATTAGTGTGAACAAAACTTACGCGAGGTTGCTCGAGTCGGAGACTCTTAGCCTTGAAGCTTCTGCTTTTAGGTAATATGGAAATCACCTTGTCAGTTGTATTAACTTCGCTCGGCGAAGTCAGACGTGTAGCTCCGCCGCGAGGCGCGAACTTAGCACTAGAAGATTTTGGGAGCGAAGTCACAGTAACTTCGCTTTTAGCACACTGTGGTGCTTTGTTCTTGGCCTTGTAGCGAAGGTGGCTAGCACTACTGAGTGCTTCAGTTCCAACCTTGCGGCTGAGAACTTTACTAGTACCTTTAGGTATTGGCGCTGCGTTAGCTATGCTATCAGTAACTTCACCTGCGAGAGCGAGGTTGACGCTATGTGTTACTGTTCCCAGATTGGGCGAAGGCAGAAATACCAATTTAGCCTCGCGGCTAATAGTCTCGGCAGTGCTGCCAAACTGTATAGGCATTTTGGCTTTGTCTTCGCGTGATAGGCGAAGTTGTGCTGGAACTTCGCCTGAAGCTGCGTACAAAGCTTTCTGCTTCGGCCGCCACATCTGCTTGGAAAGCGAAGTTTTAGGTTCGCAGGGAACCTGGCTAGTGATTGTAAAAATGAAAGCGATGAGAATTGTTGGCCCAATGGCCTTCCACTCTAGTTTTGATGATGATCAACACTCATGTAGTTATGTCTACTAATATTCTTGTGTTTCTAAGTTTCAGATCATTAACAGGATATTAGTTGGTGATTAGCTTCAACAAGATGATTAGAAGCTATTCATGATGATTCCGGTGCCAAAGCTTAAAGATCATACCTTTGCACTTGGAGAATCACGGAGTTTGGACCAAGTCTACTTGAAGATGGAAGATCGACAAGAAGACTTAGGTATCTAGTTTAGAGTTTGTGTTTTAGATCCATATTTGTAAAGCTTAGTTTAGTTGATATGCTCAAGTGAACACAAAACACACACGTTTTATGATTTGATATTTGGTTTTTATGAATAGTTGATCAAAACAAGTTTACATATGGTATATGTATAGTAGATGTTTTCTATTTATACATACATGCTTTAAACTTGCTAGACAAACTTATTTTGACTATCCTATTCATGTTTTGGAAAAATCAAGTTTGACAAAATACAAAGTTTTGTTTTTGATAAAATTTGCAAGACACAAAAATGAATTGATATGTTGATATATTGTCTTGAAATTTTTATCACATGTTTATGTTTTAACATAAAATGGTAAAACAAGTTTTATGGAATTTTCAGAAATGATAAAAGGTTTTTATAAAATATGTTTCCCAAAATTTTCTGACCTTGTTTTGTGCTGACAGGCTGGTCGGTCGACCGTCACGGTCGACCGCACCAAGGGCCGGTCGACCGATGTGCACAGACGTGCACGTCTGTTAGGCACAGACACGGTCGACCGGGACGGTCGACCGAGTTGAGAGCTCTGCTCTCGGGTTTTATCGGTCGACCGGGCCGGTCGACCGCAGTTGCCCAACGGTCATAATTCTGACCGTTGGCGGTCGACCGGACCGGTCGACCGGTGGCCTGTCAGGCTGCCACATCAGCCTAACGGCTAGTTTTGTGTTGGGGCTATATAAACCCCATCTCTTTGGGGATTTTAGCCAAGTTTTTCAAGAGAAAAAATACTAGTTTTCTGAAGTGTTTAAAAGAGTTTTCAAAAGAGTTTTAAGTGCAAAAACTTCTCATCTTTATTTGTTTTGGGTTTTTGGAAAATCAAAGAAAACTAGGTTTTGGGATTTTGATTTGGTATTTCATTTTCTATCATATACAAGAGATTTCCCAAGTAGTTTTTCTTTGTTGCTTGTTTCCAAAAACACTTTGTTTCCACACTTGAGCTATCTTCTATCCTAAACTATTAGGATCTTTGTTTTGTGGAAAAAGAAAGAAAAAGGAAAGAGGTTTGTGGTTGAAATATACCACTTGTTGTAAACCCTTGATTTCTTGAGTTGCTCCCTCTTTGGTAGAGGTGGAGATTGTTGTATTGGGTTGTTGGTTTGGATCCCTCTTAGGTAGAGGTGATAGTGTTTGGTTGTGAGCCTCTTCGGTAGAGGTGTGTGGAGATTATTGTATTGGCTACGGGCCTAACCCCTCGGTTGTGAGGAGGTTGTTGTTTGAGAGAGGAGTTTGGTACTCCTAGAGTTGTAAGAAATCCTCTTCGGTAGAGGTTCCCTCGGTGGGAGTTGAGATAGTGGAAATCCTACACGGTGGTGTAGGCGGGGATGTAGAGCAAGGTGCTCGAACCTCGAAACAAATCTTGGTGTTTGCGTTGTGATCCATTGTCTCTCTAACTCTCTCTCTTATTATTGTGCAAAGCATCATACTTATCATCATATCATACTTGCTTGTGTTGAGCATTGATTCATTCATATCATATATTGCTTGTGTTGTGCATATTTCATATTGCCTTGCATTTATTCATATTGCTATCCACTCTTATATGCTTGGCTTGATTGTGTATATTTCACATTGCTTGGATTGCTTGTGTGTGTGTGCCTAACTTATACTCATCCAACAAGAGCTTCACATAGCACCTCAACCCATTTAAAGGGGAATCAAGAGGAGTTAGTCCAGAGCCTCGCAAGGGGAATTCGGTTACACTTGTTGTATTATATTAGTTTGTGCATAATTTGCATTAGCTTCCGCATTTAGCGCACTTAGTTTGCATTTAGTTTCTTAGATTAGCACTTACACCTATTCACCCCCCCCTCTAGGTGTTTTTTCAATTGGTATCAGAGCTAGTGCTCCTGATACTTAGGCTTAACATCCTAGGAGTGATCCATTTGCTTGCTAATCTCATTTACATTAGTTTGTTTGCACATTCATATATAGTTTACCATGGACTTCATGACCCCTCCTAGCTTTGACCCTTCCAACATTGATGTTTGGAAGTATAGGATGTCCATGTACCTAAAGACCCTAGGTTTGCATGTCTTCCTTGAAAATCACCTAGAGGGGGGGTGAATAGGTGATGAAGCTAATCAAAGGGCAATTTAAAAAATTATGAAGCAAGTGAATGCAAATGCAATGCAACAATCTCCCAAAACAAGACTAAGAGCCGTATGCCCCTTGCGGGGTTCTGAACTCCTTCCTCCGGCTTCCTCGTAAAATGAGTTAGAGGTGCGCAATGCAACCTTGTTGTATGGGATTTTGATTGACAAGATGAAGTATGATGAAAATGGCAATAGTAATCAAAAACACAAAGTAATAGCAAGGGAATGCAAACCAATCGCAAACACAAAGATATGTTATCGAGGTTCGAGCACCCAGCTCTACTCCCCGCCTTCCCCAGAAGGATTCTAGCTACTTCCACTATCACAAAGATCAATTACAATGGAGTACCCAACTCCTACAATTTCAGCACAATTGAATTCCTTAGTAATCAAAAGATCACAAACTCTCTCTTTCAAATATCTCTTCCCTTACAAAGGTCCTTAGAGAATATTGAGAAGGAATGAAGCTCTTGTGTAAGTGAAGAAAAATGAAATCAAATCAGAGAGTATTATCAAGAAAACACTTCTGAAATGAGTGAGAAATATCAGCACAAAAACCAAGAAAAATAGCTCTTTTGAATATCACAAACTTTGAATTTTTCTCTTGAATAATTGTTGTAAAGAAACTCTCCCCAAACACCCCTATTTATAGGAGAGGGCTAGGGTTTAGGGTTAGGAATTAATTACTGAAGATTAGGAAGTAATTAGTTCCAAATATACCCTCCAACGGATTTTTAATTTCAAAAATCAAGTTTAAAACAGCTATTAAAAAATCTGCCCGTTACTGTTCAACGGACACATCGGTCGACTGGCCCGGTCGACCGGTAGTTCAAAAAATCAGACCGTTATGAACTATCGGTCGACCGATCCGGTCGACTGCTCCTGACTGAGACTTAAAATAAAATTCCGGTCGACCGATCCGGTCGACTGGAAAGATACAGAGAGCAGAACAAGGCTATCGGTCGACCGATCCGGTCGACTGATGTCTGACTGAGACTCAAACAATATCCCGGTCGACTGTCGGTAGACTGTCGGTCGACCGACATATATGCACACGGATACGTGCACTCTGCCAGGACTTCGGTCGACTGGTCCGGTCGACCGGACCAACCTGACACAGACACGGTCGACTGTCGGTAGACTGCCGGTCGACCGGGCCAGGTCAGAAAACGAAAATAAAACAGGATTTTGAAGAGAATAAAATTTTTATCAAAACTATTTTGAACACAAATTCAGTATATAACATAATAAAGAATTTGTAGAAGAAAGATTTAGTATTAAAATATTTTTGTATATTTTATAGGAAATAAACTTAGAAAAGACATACGCGTGAAAACGTGTGTGTTTGAGCTTCAAACCTACTCTCTATTCTTTAACATGCTATAAAGCTAGAAAATAAAACCTAAGGACCTCTGAAGCAATCTTTGAGCTATCCAATGCCTTGCTAGTGCCTTCTCTTCTATGATCCTTCCTTGATGTGCAATTTGCCTTCAATGCTTGTTGGAACTTAGAAGTTTTTGCAAAAGCGAAGCGAATGAACTCTAAACATGGTACAAAACCTGAAACTCATCTTAGACAAAAGATTAGTACCAAATAGCACTTATTTGGTTTGTTATCATCAAAACACAAAACAATGGAGAGTGTAACCTCTTGGGCCAACAATCTCCCCCTTTTTGATGATGACAAAACAAATAGGCTATTAACAAAAATATAGGGAGGAGAAAACTCCCCCTTAAATTATGCTATATTTAAAACATATAAAAATGCTCTAGATACCAATAATTGAAATGATAAATAGAAGTGATGCACCAATTATTGAAGTCAATTTAAAACAACAATACAATACAAATAAAACTCAAAAACTTGCACTTGATATCAAAAACACCAAAAATCTATCAAAAACACCAAAAATCAAAAATTGCTCCTTGATACCAATTTTAAACAAAAATACCAACTAAAATACAAAAACCAAAAACTCATAAAACCAAAACATCATATAAATTCATATGGAACCAAGACCAAATGAACTTATTTTTGTCCATGTAAACTTATTCTCCCCCTTTTTGTCATACATCAAAAAGGGTTAGAAAAACATGTTTAATCAATAATACACATATTTAACTCTCCACAAATAAACGAAAATCTAGCAAAATCAAGTGGTTTTGTGAAAATATCGGCTAGTTGAAAATCGGTGGAAACATAATCAATATCTATATCACCTTTCTCAAAATGATCTCTAAGAAAGTGATATCTAATCTCAATGTGCTTGGTCTTACTATGTTGATTTGCATTTTTGGTTAGATGAATAGTACTAGTATTATCACAAAATATTTTAATATTTTTATAATGCAAATCATAATCAAGGAGAGTATGTTTCATCCAAAGGACTTGTGCACAACAAGCCCCCGCGGCAACATACTCCGCCTCGGCGGTTGATAGAGCTACGGAATTTTGCTTCCTAGAGGACCATGAAACAAGACAATTACCGAGAAATTGACATGTCCCACTAGTACTCTTTCTATCTACTCTACAACCCGCATAGTCGGCGTCCGAATAACTAATCATAGAAAAATCTATAGTTTTCGGATACCAAAGACCTAAACCAATCGTTCCCTTAACATATCGAATAATGCGTTTTACGGCAATTAAATGAGATTCCTTGGGACACGATTGAAATCTAGCACAAAGACACACACTAAACATGATATCCGGCCTACTTGCCGTTAAATATAAAAGACTACCTATCATGCTTCTAAACAATTTAATATCAACATTTTTACCTTGTTCGTCCTTATCAAGCTTGGTTGTTGTAGCCATGGGAGTGTTGCAAGCTTTAGCGTCTTCAAGTCCAAACCTCTTCACGAGTTCCTTAGCGTATTTGGCTTGAGAGATGAAGTTCCCATCATGCAATTGCTTGACTTGGAGTCCAAGAAAAAAGTTGAGCTCACCCATGGAGGACATTTCGAATTCTTGTTGCATTACCTTTTCAAAATCCTTGCATAAAACTTCATTAGTAGAACCGAAAATAATATCATCAACATAAATTTGGACAATTAAAATATCATTATCAACATGCTTAGTGAAGAGAGTGGTGTCTACTTTGCCTTTAATAAAGTTATTTGAAATTAGAAAACTTGAAAGCCTTTCATACCAAGCTCTTGGAGCTTGTTTTAAACCATACAAAGCCTTATCAAGTTTGAAAACAAAATCGGGATGAATATGATCGATAAAACCGAGAGGTTGAGAAACATAAACTTCTTCATTAAGAAAACCATTTAAAAATGCACTTTTTACATCCATTTGAAAAAGTTTGAAATTTTTAAAAGATGCATAAGCTAGTGTTATCCGTATGGCTTCAAGCCGTGCTACGGGTGCAAAGGATTCCTCAAAGTCGATTCCCTCAACTTGAGTGTAACCTTGGGCCACTAACCTAGCTTTATTCCTAATGACATTTCCGGACTCATCCATCTTGTTTCTAAAGATCCACTTAGTACCAATTATTGGTCTATCGTGGGGCTTAGTAACAAGGTGCCAAACTTGGTTGCGCTCAAATTGATTGAGTTCCTCTTGCATGGCAAGCAACCAATATGGGTCCGTCTCGGCTTCGAGAATGCCTTTGGGTTCAAAATGAGAAATGAAAGCAAAGTTACCACATAGGTCATGGAGTTTGGAGCGCGTTGTGACTCCTCTTGAAGCGTCACCGATGATGAGCTCCTTAGGATGATTTGTAGCATATCTCCAAGCTTTGGGAAGCGGTTGAGTGCTTTCCTCATTATCCTTTTGAACTTCACCTAAAGGTTCTTGCTAATCTTCTTGAGCGGGTGAGTCCTTCAAGGATAGTTTCTCCATGCTTTCACCTAATGGTTCAATCTCTACAACATTCTCAACAAACACATAAGACTCCTCAAACTTAACATGCATAGTTTCTTCAATAGTAAGTGAAGATCTAATGAAAACTCTATATGCTTTGCTAGTAGAGGAATATCCAACAAAGATAGCCTCATAAGCTTTAGCATCAAATTTACCCAAATTCTCTTTTGTATTTAAAACAAAACACTTGCATCCAAAAACTTTGAAATATGAAACATTTGGTTTTCTAAAATGATACATTTCAAAAGAAGTTTTAGAAGAATTTTTGCATAAATAAATACGGTTTGATATATAGCATGCGGTGTTTACGGCCTCGGCCCATAAATATTGAGGGAGGTCGTATTCACTTATCATTGTCCTAGCCATCTCTTGAAGTGTTCTATTTTTCCTTTCTACAACTCCATTTTGTTGTGGAGTTCTAGGACAAGACATTTCATGCTTAATTCCCTTTTCATCACAATAAGTCATGAAGAGTTGGTTCACAAATTCACCACCTCTATCACTCCTTATTTTCAAATCGGAAAACCTTTTTCTTTTTCAACTCTTTTTCTAAAAATCTTAAAGTGAGAAAAAGTTTGATCTTTATTTTGCAAAAAGAAAACCCAAGTAAATCGAGAGAAATCATCAACTAAAACAAATGCAAATCTACTTCCATTTAAGCTTTTAGTTTTAGTTGGTCCAAATAAATCCATGTGAATTAATTCTAGAGGTCTAGTTGACATGATATCCTTGATTGGTTTAAAGGAAGACTTGGTTTGTTTCCCAAGTTGGCACGCACCACAAATGCGGTCTTTCTCAAAACTCAAGCAAGGAATACCCTTCACCAATTCCTTTGAATTAATTCTATAAAGATGTTCAAAAGAAGCATGTCCTAATCTTCTATGCCAAAGCCATGAATTTTCATCAAAAGCATTTAAACACTTAGTAGAACACTCTACATTAAGCATGTCAATTATATAAACATTATCATCACGAAAACCGGTTAAAATACAATCATTCGATTTAATATCAAAAATCTTACAAGAAGTGTCATCAAAAACAACTTTAAGACCACGATCACAAAATTGACTAATACTAAGCAAATTATGTTTCAAACCATCAACTAAAACAACATTCTCAATAATAGGAGATGAACCAATTTGAATATTACTAATACCAATGATTTTGCCTTTGGAATCATCCCCGAAGGTGACGGAGCCACCTTCCATGTACCTTGATAGGGTTGTGAAGTAGTTGATATCCCATGTCATGTGTCTTGAACAACCACTATCAAGGTACCACCGCTCCCTACGTCTTGGAGCCTTGGTGTGTACCTACATCAAACAAATTAGGGCTTGATTTTGGTACCCACATTTTCTTGGGTCCATGAGGGTTAGAACCATTAACCCAAACAAGATTATTTGAGCTATGCAATTTATCATAACAAAATTTAGCTAAATGTCCATTTTTGCCACAATATGTACATCTATAAACTCTACCATATTTAAATGCATAATGAGTGTGTGATTTGTGAGCATTGGCATTGTGAGCATGAAAAGATTTAGCATGAGAAGTATTATTTGAAGTGTGAGCATGTGGAATCTTAGCATGAGAAACTTTATCATGAGAAGTATTCTTTTTAGAAAATTTTTCTTCAAGCTTCTTAGTATTAAAAGCACAATCTTTTAAAACTTTTTCAAAATCACTCATTTTAGATTTAAGAGAAGAAATTTCTTTATTATCAACAATAGGGGTTTTACCCTTGCAAGAAATCTTATAAGCATCAAAATCATTTTGAATAACAACAAGATTGGAAGAAAGATCATCTTTTTCTTTTGTAACCAAAGCAAGTTGGTTTTTGAGAAAAGCAACTTCTTTTTGCAATTTAAAGCATTCCATTTTCTTGTTATCATAAGTTTCGGAAAGTTCTACAAAAGCATGAACTAGAACTTCCTTACTCAAATCATCATCATTATCATCTATAGATTCAAGAGTTTGAGGGTTTACCTTGGGTGTGTTTGCCATGAAACACATGTTTGCGGTATCCACTTGTTCTTCTTCGGACTCGCTTTTCGAATCCCATGTGGCCTTGTAAGCTTTCTTTTCATCTTGTTTCTTTGGCTTGAAGGAGGAAGTCATTCTTTTCTTGAACTCCGGACAATCGGCCATGATGTGTCCGGGCTTGCGGCAATTGTAGCAAATGATCCTCTTCTCCTCTTTGCCTTCAAACTTTCTCCGGAAATTTTGCTTGTTCTTCCGGTACATCCTCTTGATGTTGCGCACTAGGAGGGAGAGCTCCTCATCTTCTTCTTCATCTTCTTCATCATCTTCAATGGTGGATGAAGACTTGAAAGCTATGGACTTTTTCTTTGTTGGAGCCGCCTCTTCTCTTGCCTTCTTCTCCATCTCATGGGTTTTTAGGTTCCCAATGAGATTTATGATGTCCATCTCGTCCTTGTCATTCAACTCCTTTAAGGTGGTGGCCTTGATCTCCCAAGATGGAGGAAGAGCCCGTATCACCTTGCGCACCTTTTGATCATTGGAGATGACGTCACCTAATGAAGAAAGACCATTAGTGATTTTTGTGAAACGAGTAATCATGCAATCAATGGTTTCATCATCAAGCATCTTAAATGATTCATATTGAGACCTCAAGAGATCTATTTTAGCTCTCTTGACTTGTGAAGTCCCTTCATGCGTGACCAATAAGTGTTGCCAAATCTCATAGGCGGATTGGCAATGAATTACCCATGTAAGGTCATCCTCATTCAAGGCGGTTAAAAGGGAGTTTTGGGCTTTGGAGTTAGCCTCATATTCTTTAAGGTCTAGGTCGGTCCAAGTGCTCTCATCCTCATCGGGTACTTCATAGGGTTTGGTAAGAGACTTAGCCACTAAGCTACCTAGTGATTGCAAAAAGATAGTCATCCTAACCTTCCAAATAGGGAAATTTAGGCCATCAAATTTAGGTGGGGATTTAATGTTGTCGGCCATGTTTACTAGTGTATGTATGGATGAATGAAAGTGTTGATTAGCAATATTTTAGGATCTCTCTAAGGATGTTAAGCCACACCTAGAGTCCAAGCTCTGATACCAATTGAAAATCACCTAGAGGGGGGGTGAATAGGTGATGAAGCTAATCAAAGGGCAATTTAAAAAATTATGAAGCAAGTGAATGCAAATGCAATGCAACAATCTCCCAAAACAAGACTAAGAGCCGTATGCCCCTTGCGGGGTTCTGAACTCCTTCCTCCGGCTTCCTCGTAAAATGAGTTAGAGGTGCGCAATGCAACCTTGTTGTATGGGATTTTGATTGACAAGATGAAGTATGATGAAAATGGCAATAGTAATCAAAAACACAAAGTAATAGCAAGGGAAAGTAAACCAATCGCAAACACAAAGATATGTTATCGAGGTTCGAGCACCCAGCTCTACTCCCCGCCTTCCCCAGAAGGATTCTAGCTACTTCCACTATCACAAAGATCAATTACAATGGAGTACCCAACTCCTACAATTTCAGCACAATTGAATTCCTTAGTAATCAAAAGATCACAAACTCTCTCTTTCAAATATCTCTTCCCTTACAAAGGTCCTTAGAGAATATTGAGAAGGAATGAAGCTCTTGTGTAAGTGAAGAAAAATGAAATCAAATCAGAGAGTATTATCAAGAAAACACTTCTGAAATGAGTGAGAAATATCAGCACAAAAACCAAGAAAAATAGCTCTTTTGAATATCACAAACTTTGAATTTTTCTCTTGAATAATTGTTGTAAAGAAACTCTCCCCAAACACCCCTATTTATAGGAGAGGGCTAGGGTTTAGGGTTAGGAATTAATTACTGAAGATTAGGAAGTAATTAGTTCCAAATATACCCTCCAACGGATTTTTAATTTCAAAAATCAAGTTTAAAACAGCTATTAAAAAATCTGCCCGTTACTGTTCAACGGACACATCGGTCGACTGGCCCGGTCGACCGGTAGTTCAAAAAATCAGACCGTTATGAACTATCGGTCGACCGATCCGGTCGACTGCTCCTGACTGAGACTTAAAATAAAATTCCGGTCGACCGATCCGGTCGACTGGAAAGATACAGAGAGCAGAACAAGGCTATCGGTCGACCGATCCGGTCGACTGATGTCTGACTGAGACTCAAAACAATATCCCGGTCGACTGTCGGTAGACTGTCGGTCGACCGACATATATGCACACGGATACGTGCACTCTGCCAGGACTTCGGTCGACTGGTCCGGTCGACCGGACCAGCCTGACACAGACACGGTCGACTGTCGGTAGACTGCCGGTCGACCGGGCCAGGTCAGAAAACGAAAATAAAACAGGATTTTGAAGAGAATAAAATTTTTATCAAAACTATTTTGAACACAAATTCAGTATATAACATAATAAAGAATTTGTAGAAGAAAGATTTAGTATTAAAATATTTTTGTATATTTTATAGGAAATAAACTTAGAAAAGACATACGCGTGAAAACGTGTGTGTTTGAGCTTCAAACCTACTCTCTATTCTTTAACATGCTATAAAGCTAGAAAATAAAACCTAAGGACCTCTGAAGCAATCTTTGAGCTATCCAATGCCTTGCTAGTGCCTTCTCTTCTATGATCCTTCCTTGATGTGCAATTTACCTTCAATGCTTGTTGGAACTTAGAAGTTTTTGCAAAAGCGAAGCGAATGAACTCTAAACATGGTACAAAACCTGAAACTCATCTTAGACAAAAGATTAGTACCAAATAGCACTTATTTGGTTTGTTATCATCAAAACACAAAACAATGGAGAGTGTAACCTCTTGGGCCAACATTCCTTGCCGCCACCAAGAGATGTTATCTTGGTGATTGCAATCATATAGGGGCCAATGCACAAGCCCTTGAGGCCATTAGAAGCACATTACCTAAAGATTATCTTATGTGTGTTTCTAATCTTGATTCTGCTTTTGCAGTGTGGAACAAGTTGACAACAACCACCACCTCCAAGCTTCAATTGCCAATCCAAGAAGAGGAATCTAGTGGAGAATCCGAACCACAACAATGCTATATGGTCCAAGGGAATGACTCCCTTGAGGTACACGCGGAAACTCCATTAGATAGTGATGATGATGCTAGTTCTTCTAATAATGATATTGTTGATCCCATGCTCTAAATGAAGAACTTTCAATAGTATGTGAAAAGTTAATTGAAAATATAAGATTTTGAAAAAGAAAAGTCTAGATATTGAAAAAGAAAATAAGTGTTTGCATTCTAGACTTGATTGTGTTTTGCAAGAAAAGGTTGAGGTCTATAATGAAAGGGATTCATTGAGATCTCAATTGGAACTTGCTTTAAAAGAAAATAAATTTTTAAAGTCTAAAAATGATTGTGAAACTCTTTTGAAGAAAAATGAAAATTTGTCTTCTAAAGTTGATTTTGTTTTAAAAGAGAATGTTGTTTTGAAAAACAAAATCATTTCTATTTCAAATGAGTTGAATGTTTGTTTAGATAAGAATATTGTTTTGCAAAATAAAATTGATGCACATGTTTGCCATGCTAGTGTAGCTTCTTCATCTAGTCTACTTAAAGCATGTACCTCTTCTTCTAAAATTATTGATGATATTTGTGTATTAAAGAAGAGAGTAGATTGTTTGGGCTCCACTATGAGCCTATATGCTAAGAACCATACACGATTGGAATCCTTGGTTCGAAAGAAACAAGTTCCATCCTTTATGCATGCACACCCTCCACGGCATACACATGCTCCTCACGGATACACCCATCACCATATGTATGCTCATGTGTACACATGTACACATTGTGGACGTAAGGGCCACCTTGCTAAATTTTGTTATGATAGATTACATACTCCTAATTTAGCAAAGAATTTCGTTTGGGTTAGAGAAGGTACTAACCCCCATGGACCCAAAAGAGTATGGGTACCAAAGACCACCCCTCATATTGTTTTTGATGTAGGTGTGGGCTCTCACATGACGTGAGAGTAATGACACCTTGGAGTGGATGCGTTCCGGACTTAAAGGAAATCTATTGGATGCATCACTTTCAAGGAAGAGATGGTGGAGAGGACCACCAAGTTTTGGAGACAAGGAGAGTTGCCCTCTAGGTTTTGGTAACAATTCCTAACTCCGTATTATTTACTACATGCTTTTAATATTCCTTGTTTGTGGCATGTTTTTGATGTCTATGGATTAGTATGTTCATTCCATGTTTATTAGATCCTTGACATACATGTATAGTATTTGAGACACACATGCTTATATGATCCCATAATTAGTGTTCTCACTTTTGTTTAAGCTATAATGTACATCATGAATCTAATACATGTGAATTTACATAGTAATCATGTTTTAGTTTTATCATGATGATTTTTATATTGTGTTTTGATGCTTCATGTCTTGAATATTTGTTTAAGTGTTAGTTTTCATTAAGACTAGGTATATACTTGTGCATATAGTGGGCCACAAATAAATCTATATATGTTGAGCTTGAATGCTTATTTGAACCCATTATATGTGCTAGTATAGTCTAGTTTTGATGATTCATACATATTAAACTTGTATTCTCATTTTTGAATTTGCGTTATGATTGTATATTTCACTTCATGTATATGTTTGTATTGCCAAACTTTAAGATATACATGTATACCCCTTGAGTCATTTGCCTTTCATGCAAATATCTATTATGTACTCAAAGTGTGTTTAAGGGATATGTATGTATACTTCTTGTGTTGACAAATCATACATATACCTTGAAATGAAAATTGCTTTGATGAAAATTTAACCTTACATGTTTTCATGTTTATGTGTCAATATTTAACTTCATGTATATGTCCATCTTATCCAAACTATTGACTATACATGAGTATCCTTTTTGAGCCACGTGCCTTAATGCATATATCTTGTGGACTCTTTATGTTTTGGATATGTATGTATACGTTAGTTTGTATTAGACATACATATGCCTTGAAGATTAGATAGTTTTTGATGGAATTATGTTTTAAGGAATAATTGAGCTTAATGAAATATTTTTCATGATTATGATCTTCACATATTATTTGTACACTCATATCTATTGCTCATGTTTTGTTTCTCATGAGGTATGCTTTATTGGTTAGAGTGATGATTATCATGTGAATTTCATTTTTTTGTTTTATTCCTTGCTTGAAGGATTTCGTGCTAGTTAACAAGTTTTCCATTTAACTAGTTGCGGTGTTCTTCATTTTGGTAGTGATTTTCAAACAAAACTACATTTTCAAATCTATTTTTGAAAACCCCTACCTTCAAAGGGCGGTAGGATGGGAGATCATGTTCATGTATGCCCTAAATTGAAAATCTTTAAAACTTGAATTATGATTGGGTGGTAGATAATATGATGTATACACTTGAGCTTATTGTTATGTCAATTGGTATCATTGAATTCTTTCAATTGGTATCATTTTGACCTTTTGTATACTCATATGTTTATTGTGTATGTATGTTTTCATTTGGTATCATCTATTGGTGATTGATACTCATTCCATTTCATACACATATACTTATTTTATTTGTGCCTACTATATTCCTATATCTTAGAGCACAAATAGTTGTTTATGTTTAGCTTGTTAAAATAAAGTGTTCAATGTTCCTTTGGTATTTCATAAAGGGAGAGAAAATGAGTATTTCATATTTTATCTTTCAATTGGTATTTGTACTCCCACTCTTTATGATTAAAAGTTGTTATTTTGAACATATGATATCAACATCAAATTTGTTTATACATTTTCAAAATGAAATATATTCTTACAATTGGTATCAAAATTTGTGTTTAGACATTCAAAATTTGTTATGTTGTTTTACAATTGGTAATTTGTTATGTTTAATTAAAATTGGTATCTCAAAATGTTGTTTAAAGAATATATTCAAAATTTTGATTTGTATTTCCTATATGCAAGGAGAGCTTAACATCTCTCTTACATATAGATTCATGTTGAGTATATTATAAATTGAGGAGCTTGACAACTCTTCTTTATATGATATACGTGTGTAGGGGGAGCTTCACATCTCCTCTTATGCATTACATAATATGTGTTATGTGAATTGGGGCTTGTCATCCCTTCTTCATGTAATGCATATGTGTAGGGAAGCTAACTTAGCGTCTTCCTCTTCATGAATGTATATAGCATATAACATATATTGATCCTTATTTATTGGTATCAAGATGCTTCATTAACATATTTTTAATTGATATCATGTTTGTAGTCACCCCTTATTGACTTTGTTTTTTTGTTTTAGACAAAAAGGGGGAGAACATTGTTTGCATCGTTTTGATTGACAAAAGGGGAAGAAAGATTTTTACCCCTCATTTTATCTATGGTTTTGATTGTTTACCCCTTTGTTGATGATTGACAAAAAGGGGGAGAAGTATTTGAATTTTATATGCATGCTTATGTTTTATATGCATATATTATGTTTTAATATCAAGAATATTAAGTTTAATTGTTTATTAAGTTTAATTGGTATCCAAAGCTTGCTTTGTAATTGTTGTAATTGGTATCTAGAGCTTGCTTTGTTTTGGATACTCCATGTGATATCTAGAGTTTTTATTGTTTATGCATTATCATTCTTGCATATTTATGTTATTTGTTTATGCATGAGTTAAGGGGGAGCTTCCTTGAAGCTTATCTTTAATCCATGCATATATAACTCCATGAGTTTTGTCATCATCAAAAAGGGGGAGATTGTTGGCCCAATGGCCTTCCACTCTAGTTTTGATGATGATCAACACTCATGTAGTTATGTCTACTAATATTCTTGTGTTTCTAAGTTTCAGATCATTAACAGGATATTAGTTGGTGATTAGCTTCAACAAGATGATTAGAAGCTATTCATGATGATTCCGGTGCCAAAGCTTAAAGATCATACCTTTGCACTTGGAGAATCACGGAGTTTGGACCAAGTCTACTTGAAGATGGAAGATCGACAAGAAGACTTAGGTATCTAGTTTAGAGTTTGTGTTTTAGATCCATATTTGTAAAGCTTAGTTTAGTTGATATGCTCAAGTGAACACAAAACACACACGTTTTATGATTTGATATTTGGTTTTTATGAATAGTTGATCAAAACAAGTTTACATATGGTATATGTATAGTAGATGTTTTCTATTTATACATACATGCTTTAAACTTGCTAGACAAACTTATTTTGACTATCCTATTCATGTTTTGGAAAAATCAAGTTTGACAAAATACAAAGTTTTGTTTTTGATAAAATTTGCAAGACACAAAAATGAATTGATATGTTGATATATTGTCTTGAAATTTTTATCACATGTTTATGTTTTAACATAAAATGATAAAACAAGTTTTATGGAATTTTCAGAAATGATAAAAGGTTTTTATAAAATATGTTTCCCAAAATTTTCTGACCTTGTTTTGTGCTGACAGGCTGGTCGGTCGACCGTCACGGTCGACCGCACCAAGGGCCGGTCGACCGATGTGCACAGACGTGCACGTCTGTTAGGCACAGACACGGTCGACCGAGACGGTCGACCGAGTTGAGAGCTCTGCTCTCGGGTTTTATCGGTCGACCGGGCCGGTCGACCGCAGTTGCCCAACGGTCATAATTCTGACCGTTGGCGGTCGACCGGACCGGTCGACCGGTGGCCTGTCAGGCTGCCACATCAGCCTAACGGCTAGTTTTGTGTAGGGGCTATATAAACCCATCTCTTTGGGGATTTTAGCCAAGTTTTTCAAGAGAAAAAATACTAGTTTTCTGAAGTGTTTAAAAGAGTTTTCAAAAGAGTTTTAAGTGCAAAAACTTCTCATCTTTATTTGTTTTGGGTTTTTAGAAAATCAAAGAAAACTAGGTTTTGGGATTTTGATTTGGTATTTCATTTTCTATCATATACAAGAGATTTCCCAAGTAGTTTTTCTTTGTTGCTTGTTTCCAAAAACACTTTGTTTCCACACTTGAGCTATCTTCTATCCTAAACTATTAGGATCTTTGTTTTGTGGAAAAAGAAAGAAAAAGGAAAGAGGTTTGTGGTTGAAATATACCACTTGTTGTAAACCCTTGATTTCTTGAGTTGCTCCCTCTTTGGTAGAGGTGGAGATTGTTGTATTGGGTTGTTGGTTTGGATCCCTCTTAGGTAGAGGTGATAGTGTTTGGTTGTGAGCCTCTTCGGTAGAGGTGTGTGGAGATTATTGTATTGGCTACGGGCCTAACCCCTCGGTTGTGAGGAGGTTGTTGTTTGAGAGAGGAGTTTGGTACTCCTAGAGTTGTAAGAAATCCTCTTCGGTAGAGGTTCCCTCGGTGGGAGTTGAGATAGTGGAAATCCTACACGGTGGTGTAGGCGGGGATGTAGAGCAAGGTGCTCGAACCTCGAAACAAATCTTGGTGTTTGTGTTGTGATCCATTGTCTCTCTAACTCTCTCTCTTATTATTGTGCAAAGCATCATACTTATCATCATATCATACTTGCTTGTGTTGAGCATTGATTCATTCATATCATATATTGCTTGTGTTGTGCATATTTCATATTGCCTTGCATTTATTCATATTGCTATCCACTCTTATATGCTTGGCTTGATTGTGTGTATTTCACATTGCTTGGATTGCTTGTGTGTGTGTGCCTAACTTATACTCATCCAACAAGAGCTTCACATAGCACCTCAACCCATTTAAAGGGGAATCAAGAGGAGTTAGTCCAGAGCCTCGCAAGGGGAATTCGGCTACACTTGTTGTATTGTATTAGTTTGTGCATAATTTGCATTAGCTTCCGCATTTAGCGCACTTAGTTTGCATTTAGTTTCTTAGATTAGCACTTACACCTATTCACCCCCCCCTCTAGGTGTTTTTCAAGAATTACCGTGTAGCTTTGGGCTAACAGGTCGTGTCCACGAGAAGGAATGAGATAGAAGCTTTTCGGTGTTTTTGTTAAGTAACAAAGAATGGAGTTGTTGTTTTTCTTTTTTTTTTATATTGAAAAAGAGAATGGAGAGAAGGAAAATGATTAAAAGAAAAATTGAAAACTTAGAGAAGACTTTGAAAAAGGTGATTTTTAAAAAGTGTTGAAAATTGTTGGTTGTTTTTAATATAGGAAGCAAATCTGGGCTCACTAATCCCTACTCAACTACTTACTTTTCTCAAGAACATTTTGGTGCATCACTTTATCATAGGCAAAAACCTTTAGTTTCTTTTGATGTTAAAGCAAAACAAATAAGATGGTTTTGATTAAATCTTAAGACTTTTCTTAACACATCATTAAAAAGAGAATATTAAACCATTAAGCGCGAAGAAGCAAGTATGGAATAAAAATAGTTTAAAAATATTTGTGCTTTAAAGTCTAAGTTTAAAAGAAAGACATCCTCATGTGCTTTCAAGAACAAAGTTTAACTTAGGCATTCTTCTGATTCAAAAGAGTTGCTTTCATAAAAATCAATTAAGAGGAAGGAGGTAGAAGAGATTGATTAGTGAGCCCAGAAAATGGTTTAGTTACTCATGATAAAAAGAAAGCAAATAAGAAAATGAAAATAAAATATAGACATACCGAATTGAGTCGAGTTGAATAAGCAAGTTGAATCTCCTTTGATTGTCACTTTAAGGATGAATTACACACTCAGTTCCACTCTTCTCTCTTTCCTAGTCTAAACTGAAAAATAAAGAGGAGATACAACTTCTTTGAACTATCTAACAAAACTCTTAAAATCCTAAAAAATGAACAAGAATTCTAATCCTAGTCTTCGCTCCCTTCTTCTCTGTCGAAAATGGTATTTATAGGGAAAAACCAGAAGGAAGGGGTGTAAAAAGATTGGGGAAGCAAACGCTCCCCCAATAACCACAACAAAGCCGCGAAAACGCGACTATGGCCCCGTTTCCATGGCCCTGGTGTGGCCTGTGGCCACACCCAAATGGTGGAGGTCCCATATTTTGCGACTTTATTTTATTTTATTTTAGATTTCCTGTCTCAGCTCTTGGTTTTAATGAAACGGCCTTTTATCTCTGGCTTTAAACCGATTGATTTGTAAAGATCCATTTTAACCGATGTTCAACCGATTTTATCCTCTCTGATCTGCCTCGATCTACCCTGATCTTCTAATTTTCATTAATTCTGATTTAAATCAGAATTCCGATGGGCTTTTGGGCTCGTTTCTCTTCCCTTTCTTTTAGCAATGAGCCTGCATTTAACAAAGAAGAATAAGACTTATTAATAGAATTTATTGGATAAAAAGCATGATAATGTGAAAATATATATGCAATATATGTGACCGATCAGCTAGCCTTGCGTGAGGCACTTTTAGCCTCAGTTAAGGCTGAGAGGAGTTGAAACGAGGCTCGTGCAGTTGCTCGCCCGGCTAAGACTGGCTTCTGCTCTGAAACCTTTGCCATAGAGATCTTCCTATGCTTCTGAGCGTGGAGCACCGAACTACCCTCAGAGAGCAATTTTTTGAATTTTTCTTTGTCGAAATGAATGACCAAGTTTTCGAAAATAACGGGCTCAAGACTCTGACCGTTGCATTACGACACTGTCTCCTTATTGCGCCAGAAGACGCCATCTTGTTTTCTATTGAAAATTGATTCTTAAAGGAAAACTTACAAAAGAGATTGAGGAGCCAAATTACAAGTAATTAAAAGGAAATTGCAGGTAGATCTCCTCTGAGATTTTTGAGAAAGTGTGCCGGTAGGAATCTAATCAACACGCGATCACTTTATCCCTTTGATGATGCAGTCGATCAGACGGTCAAGCTGCCTCCCACTAGGATTCCCTTCTCACTTGGTTCTGAAAATCGAGTAGTTGAAAGTAAGAGAATAAGAGACTATTCTCTAAAACTGATTGAATTTCTTTCAGACAATGTTCTCTCTTAGCCCGATAGCCTTTTTGCTCCTCTCTCTCCGTGTATGTGCCTCTCTTTTCCTTTGTCCCACCCCCGTCTTGGCTCAACAAGGGACTATTTATAGTAAAAGTGGGGTGTAACCTCCCCTTGAATTCAGCAAAACTGAATCAGTCTTTAGCTTTGCGCAAGGCTCGCAAATGACCTTGCCGCGAAGCTCCTTGTGAGTTTCTGATGAAGCTAGAGGGTTCGTACGAATGCCTTCTTACCGTTATGGCTAAATTATCTCCACTTAATGTGGGACGAAGTGGACGAATGTAACCACCCACATAAAGTGACGTTAATCCCACTAAATTAGTGGGGTTCACCCATTAATCTCTCGTGGGATCTTGAAATGGTCAATTTGATGACCTGACAAAGCTCACTGCGGAGCTAAATCATGCAAAGCTAAGACTTGGCTCATAGGTTCAGGCGAAGTTACCTTTAGAGCCTCGTGTGAAGCTAAGACTCAGCTCATAGCGGAGCTAAACTAGTTAGGGATAAGGCTTCCGGCGCGAAGCTCCTGGATTAGCTTCTGGCGGGGCTAAATGGGAAGCATCAAGTGAAAAGGCTACCAATGAAGCCTTAGGCGAAGTTGTTAGTTCCATGCGGAGCTATGAAGCTTACATTGGGCTCATGCAAGGCTAAATATTGAGCAAACTTAGCGTCTTACGCCTGCTTAGGTCTCTCTAAAGGTAACTTTGGCCTACTATCTGCTTTACTGGATCAGTAATGTCCATGTTGCTGCCTTTTCTCTGGTCATCAGCTTGTCTTCGACTTTTCTTTTGTAGATGTCGATAAGTTAGACGTCGTTTAGACCAGTTGAAGATAAATGTGGGAGTTCTGTCTTTTTAGAGTGTCAACAATGACATGACTTATCACCTGCCTCTTGTCATATTAATACTTGACATGTGATTATCACATTTACGGAAATACTGTACCTATTATCCTATATTACATACAGTGACTTGAATCATGTACTTGTTATCATGTATTATATATCAGTGACCTGATCTATAGTACTTATGTACTCCTGAATTCCTGATCATGTCTTGCACCTGCTATTCCTGCAAACTGATAATTACATAATAAACTATAAAAATGGACAACTTGTATCGGGTCGGGGGGAACTTGCGGATATCAATACATGTACGTATTTACAGTGGTATTAGGTATGTTGTGCAACTAAAACTTCCGGTCTGACCAGTGGGCCTTCAGGAAACTGAGGGGAGTGCTGGCTCCCTCCTTCTTGGTACCACCTTGATAAGGGCATCCTATAAGACCCTTTTGTACGCCTTGCGGCTGGTTCCGAGCACCAGTAACGGAACATCCTGGACCGTGGTCCCGGACATGTACGGGACCCACTGTAAACATTATTCATTGATACCCCCGTTGGTTTCCAATAACAATCTTGCTTTACTTAGATGTGAATATGTGTGTGCTGGGACGCTAGTTTTCATATCTAGACATCTTGGTAAGAAGAGTAATAATAATAAAAGATGCCAACTATGAATTCGTTGTATGCTTTGCCGAGTTTGCTTCCATTGGGTTTCACTTCAGATTTTCGGTTTTATGATCATTACTATATTATGCCTGCTTGCATCTTACTTTACCACTTTTGTTTTATTCCACCAGTCTTCTGCTCTTATCTTATTATACCATGAGTATTCCCTGCTTGATATCACTTGCTATATATTTACCTGTTTCTGTATGCCCGTGCTCACGACACGATTTTCAAGCATGTTTATGATTCAAATTTATCGGTATACGTGTGTTATCTTTGCATGCCACTTAGCATCAGCATCACCACTCGCCAGGGAGTTCTGACTCCTTTGGATCCTATGTCCTGATTTCGAGCTTGAAACTTGTGGATTCTCCTGGATGCTAATCAGAGATACGCAACGATAGCGTGGATTATCGGCAGACGGTCCAGAGCCGCATCCTTCCAGGCCGCTCTGCTCGGTTCTAGAGTTTTCATGTTATAACTCATGAGCGCCTTTTTGTACTATTTATTATTGTAAATCTTTTATATTCTCGCATTTGCGCCATATTGGTGATATAATATTCTTATAATATTGTCACATCTGGTGATAACTTTGTAATTGTACTCATATGTTGGCATGTATAATGCATCACGTGATTCCGTACTCTGATTCTTACCTGTACTGATGCTTAGCATGTATACGTGAGGGTATTTCTGACCTGCGTATATACGTCGCAGTAACGTCTCTGTACCCATGGGATCGAGATGTTACAGTGAAAGCTCTTTGGGAGTCTCTATGGAGGCTGTGATCCCCTAAAGATACTCTTTGAAAATAAGAATGTCCAGGGCCAAAATAGACACAACCGAGCACTAAAGTTAATTTTGAAAAGTTACTATGTGAAGCTTATTGAATTGGATTACACAAATGATTAGTCTACATTTCTGCATTATTATATCGCATTTTCCACAGATTTATGATTAAATTGTCGTCTAAATCTTGTTTTGGTCTTAATTGCAGGTAGATCCAAAGTCCAAGGGCAAAGATGGAATTAGAGCCTAATTCTTCCCAATTTATGGTGATTAATCCTGCATTACTTGGAGGCCAAGCAATGGATTATCTAGAAGATACATCGAATCTAGCCTCCTGCGCTGTCAGACGAATATTCGGGTGCAAATACCAGAAATGGCATATACCCTGACAACCCACGAAGACAGAGTAACAACCTGACAAAAACCAGGGACGTGACTCCCTGGTATTGCCGCGGAAACGTGGCAATAGCCGCGTTTCCGCGGCAAAGGAGTGGAGCCACGCGTCGATTTTCGACGATGGCCCCGTCTCGTCTTCTGGAAGGATCTTTGGCCTATAAGTAGACCTGCAGAGGCCCAAACCGGAGGCAATCTTCGTTTTTAGGAGTAGGTGCAGATTTTAAGAGTAGTGTAGGTGAGTGTTCTTAATTTCTTGTATTTTTCATTTCTTTTTCTTAGATCATTGTAGTAGGGCTGAGTGATTTCTAGAGAGAGAGAAAGCAAGGGATTGATGTAATAGAGAGTGACACTCTATGTAAAGATGCCTCCTTTCTCTTCCAATGTAATCTCCTTCACCTTCTACATGATTTCTTACTAGTTTTTCTTCTCATGGCAATCTAACTACTAACCACTAACCATCTAACCACTTACTTGATAATCCACATGAATCGGGTTGCCTCTACAAGGCCTTGTTCTTGCAAGAGCCATTGATGGCCAAAGATGATGGGTTCTAACATCTAACTTGCTAACTTGCTAACCAAGCTAATTCTCTTTTATTTCATGCTCTTTTATTTCATGCTAGTAGTGTAATGAGTGATGCTTGTATTAGCTTGTTCTTGATGCAATGTTTTGAATGTGATGAACCATCCATGAGCCATGCTTTGTACCGTCTCTTGGAGCCAAGGATTGTGATGGCCAAGGATCAAAATGTGAGGCAACTATCTCGAAGAGGTTAGCATGGTTAGTGGAGCATTTAGTAGTTAGTAGCAATGAGTTTTCTTTTAGCTTGATTTAGAAATCGTTTTCCAAACTCTTTTCTCATTTTTCTATCGGTGTTTTTACCATCCTTCTTAGTTCAATCTTGTTCCATCTCTTTTTCTATTTTGATTTCCAAAGCACTTCACTTTTGTTTTTACATCGCCGTTTTCATCGCTCTCCTCACCTACCACATTCTGGATTTCATTTTCTTTTATTTTTCATTCTTTGTCATTCTTTCAACAAAGAAAAAGTGTTAACAACTGACGTGAATAGAGACTATTAATGCTTCTATCGCCTCCCTTCCCTGTGGATTCGACCCGTTAAGCCAATGCTATAACGGAAGTATCGAGGGTACATTAGCACATTCGAGCTTTTCATCGATTTTACATAAAACACACTTTTGAGTGCTAGTTTCCCCACCGATCAAATTTTTGGCGCCGTTGCCGGGGAAGGGAATGGTTTTGATTTCACGTTTTTGTTAACATTGTCTTCTCTGTTTTGGTGTGCAGGGCAATATTTACAGGTGCTTAATATTGCAGAACATAATCTAGCTTTGCATCTTCCTGCTCTTGAAAGCAGGGCCCCAGTTTCTAAACAAAAGCCGCGCAATCGCGACATCTGTCGCGCAAACGCGGCCATTGTGCAATAATGTTGTATCTTGTTGTTCTGGGATGTGTGAATTGTAATAGCTAGTGGATTTGTGCTGCTATCTTTCTTGCTTTGATTGCCTACACACCATAATAAATAAAAGAACTAAAATATGGTATTTGGACGCTTTTAAAACGGTTTAGACATTTGCATTTAGGCACGTGTCAATTCAATTCCAATATACTGTATTTTGTTCTGTTGTTGTGATCTGGATGGAGATGTACATATGGCATTGCATATAGCATAAGACAAACACGTGGGTGATTTATCGCTTTGTGTTATATTCTTGTCTATATTGCACACTTGCACGAATTGAAATTAAGAGCAAAAACCAAACAAGATAAGGTGGGATTTCATAACCCTTCCTTAGCCCAAAAATCATCTCCCCACTCACACAACCCAAGCCCTAATAAAATTTGAATAGACGTTGGCCCCTAGGGACATCTAGGTCTAGGTCAACCCTCCTATTGGCTTGGTTTTGATTTTTCTTTTCTTTTTGTTTGTTGTTTGATTTTTCTTTTTTTTTTGTGATTGTTTGTGAAATGGCATTCAATAATAACAATTCTTTCAATCCGAATATGAATCCATATTTCACACCAACCCCATTTGATTCGGATAATTTCAACCCGGCGTTTTACAATATGCACCAACCAAGTACACCGGGTTGGCCTTATCCGAATCAGTACAACCCATATCCACATTCTTATGACTATAATTTCCAAAATAATTTCAACTCTTCACAGAGTCAATGGGGATTCAAGTCCCCCGAGCCAAATTTTCAACCTCCTTGAGCCCCACGTCCACCTTGTCCATCATTTTCACCTTATCCACAATATTCATTCCCCGAATGTGCTTTCTATACTCCTTTTTTTGAACCACCAATTGAAGAAAAATCTGAGTTACTAAAGAGTTTAGAAGCCAATCTATAAAGGGCCGAGCAACAACTTCAGAAAACATTGGCCTCTCTAATTTCACAGTATTTTCAAGAGTCTTACTCAATTCCACCCCCTCACAATGAACAACCATCTGCCTTGGAAATGAGTAAGGAACTTTTATGTGAGTCCAAACAACAATCACAAAATCTGATGGACTCACAATTTTACCACCAATTCCAAAACAACATTGCATCTCTTCAACAAAACGATGAACCAATCAGTCAGAAAAAGATGCTTGAAATCATGACTCAGGCTCAAATGATCGTAACCGTGACATAGATTTGATGATCCAAACTCTTCATTCTCATCCTATTTCTAATGTCACTAACCATTCTGTCCGAGCCAAAGAGTCATGTTATTTTGGAAATCAAGATTCAATTTCAGCACACCCACCTGAACTTGTCCAAACTTCGGATCCCATTGACATTTTGGCAAGTTATCCTGAAATTGAACTTGAGCATGAATATGATCCTGAACTTCCACTTGATGATTCAATTCTACTTCCTGATTCAATTATGACTCCTGTGTCTTCACCTGATTTCACTCCTTTTCCCGAGTCAGTATTGGATCCAGTGCCAGTTCATTGTGAAATTGAATCACCAATCTCTTATGATGATCATATTGAACTTGACCAATTTCATACTTTTGAAAGTCCATTTGATAAATTGGTAAGTTCTCATTTTTGTGGAATTGAACTTAATGAGGAATGTGACTTTGATTCTCAAGTTTGTGATCCAGTTCAAATTCCTGAATCACTATTGACTCCTGTTTTGTTACCCAATTTGAGCAACATTTTAGAGTCAGTTTTGATTCCCATACCCGTCATTCCTGAACTTGAATCACCAATCTTTGATAGTCACATTCCATCATGGGAAATGAATGTGGACTTGAGCTTCATCTTCTTGATTTGGACCCTCTTCCAGAACCGATCTCAACTCCCGAACCTTTACTTGACTTGAGTCATTTTTCTGAGTCGATATTAGTTCCTATATTTTCTGAGTCCAAATCAATCATTCCATTCTGGGACAAGGGTGTTGATAAATTTCACTCCAAAATTATTTTGAAAATTTGGAAATTAGATGGGGTAAAACTGTTAATAAAAATCATTCATATATACATCATTCTTGTCGGTTGTATTCTTGAGATTTCTGGTGGGTTCCTCCGGACTCCACGCAAGAATGATTGGGCCGCCTTTCGTGGACCAATCAGACCGCCACCGGAACCACCACCTTAAGGTAATTTTCCTTCCTCTCTATTTATTTCATGCTTACATATATCACGATGCATTGAAGACAATGCATGAGATAAGTGTGGGGGAGGGTTTACTAACATAGAGTTTTTAGATTTTCTTTCTTTTACACTTCTTTTAGGATACTTTTAGAAATCTTTCCTTTTTGTATAGTAATTTTTCTCTTTCTTTAAAAATTTTTTGAAATAAGAAACAAAGTTTGATCTATTTTTAAGAAAATTAAGATGATCTTAGAAATTAAGAAAGCCTTAATTATGACATCTTAAACCTAGTCGAAATAATGGATCTTGTTTAAAATTATAGGCTAAGTAAGATAAATTGGGGAGATAATTTTATCTTGAATTTTTTGCCTTAGATAGTATGCACATCGCACTTACACAATTTTTGGGATGGAAACAAAGACCTAAAATGCCATAAAGAAAAAATAAATAAATAAATAAAAAGAAAAAATATATGTGAATAAAACATCGCTTATTAAGCTGGATAACTATGCCTCAAGAAGCATGATTATTCACGCCTAACAGTGGTCAAAAGAATAAATAATCCCGCTTAGTTTTGTGGCCTTGTTTACTTGAGTCCTTAAACCCGAGGGATGTTTTCTCATCTGGTGCCCTAAACCATCTGGTCTGGGAGTCATCGGTTATAGGCTCGCTACATGGGTGAACTAGAAAGCCTAAGAAAACTAAGGGAAGAAAAAAAAAAGAAAAAGAAAAAGAAAGAATATATATAAATGGCTTGATGGTTAGAGTTGAAATCCCAGAAATCTTCACTATCACAAAGTGCATATTATCTAGGTTCTATAAAGGATAAAATATTCAATCCAATTTTGAATTCTTACCTTAATTGAAGACAAGATCTTGCATGGAGACTAAGTTTAAGAAAGAATTATTTTTGGTGGACTTATGACCTTAGATCGCTTATATTTTTGCAAAAAATATTTCATAAACTTGTCTCTCTTTCAAAATGCGTTTTCAAAATACTAACATTTGTCTTCTTTCTTTATGGATTTTGTGGGTGCAATCCGCTGAAAACCCTCAGGAGACAACACTCCTCCTCTAGGGTAACCTAGAGGTTTAACGGTTTGTTGCACACGCTCAGTGCAATCGCGTCACCTGCGAAAGTGGTGTAATAACCCTTGTAGTATAGTTTTTTCTTTTCTTGTTTTGCTCGGGACGAGCAAAAGAATAAGTGTGGGGGTGTGATTAGTCTACATTTCTGCATTATTATATCACATTTTCCACAGATTTATGAATAAATTGTCGTCTAAATCTTGTTTTGGTCTTAATTGCAGGTAGATCCAAAGTCCAAGGGCAAAAATGGAATTAGAGCCTAATTCTTCCCAATTTATGGTAATTAATCCCGCATTACTTGGAGGCCAAGCAATGGATTATCTAGAAGATATATCGAATCTAGCCTCCTGCGCTGTCAGACGAATATTCGGGTGCAAATACTAGAAACGGCATATACCCTGACAACCCACGAAGACAGAGTAAACAAAAACCAGGGACGTGACTCCCTGGTATTGCCGCAGAAACGCGGCAATAGCCGCGTTTCCGCGGCAAAGGAGTGGAGCCACGCGTCGATTTTCGACGTGTGGCCCCGTCTCGTCTTCTGGAAGGATCTTTGGCCTATAAGTAGACCTGCAGAGGCCCAAACCGGAGGCAGACTTCGTTTTTAGGAGTAGGTGCAGATTTTAGGAGTAGTGTAGGTGAGTGTTCTTCATTTCTTGTATTTTTCATTTCTTTTTCTTAGATCATTGTAGTAGGGCTGAGTGATTTCTAGAGAGAGAGAGAACAAGGGATTGATGTAATAGAGAGTGACACTCTATGTAAAGATGCCTCCTTTCTCTTCCAATGTAATCTCCTCACCTTCTACATGATTTCTTGCTAGTTTTTCTTCTCATGGCAATCTAACTACTAACCACTAACCATCTAACCACTTACTTGATAATCCACATGAATCGGGTTGCCTCTACAAGGCCTTGTTCTTGCAAGAGCCATTGATGGCCAAAGATGATGGGTTCTAACATCTAACTTGCTAACTTGCTAACCAAGCTAACTCTCTTTTAATTCATGCTCTTTTATTTCATGCTAGTAGTGTAATGAGTGATGCTTATATTAGCTTGTTCTTGATGCAATGTTTTGAATGTGATGAACCATCCATGAGCCATGCTTTGTACCGTCTCTTGGAGTCAAGGATTGTGATGGCCAAGGATCAAAATGTGAGGCAACTATCTCGAAAAGGTTAGCATGGTTAGTGGAGCATTTAGTAGTTAGTAGCCATGAGTTTTCTTTTAGCTTGATTTAGAAATCGTTTTCCAAACTCTTTTCTCATTTTTCTATCGGTGTTTTTACCATCCTTCTTAGTTCAACCTTATTCCATCTCTTTTTCTATTTTGATTTCCAAAGCACTTCACTTTTGTTTTTACATCGCCGTTTTCATCGCTCTCCTCACCTACCACATTCTGAATTTCATTTTCTTTTCTTTTTCATTCTTTGTCATTCTTTCAACAAAGAAGAAGTGTTAACAACTGAAGTGAATAGAGACTGTTCATGCTTCTATCGACTCCCTTCCCTGTGGATTCGACCCGTTAAGCCAATGCTATAACGGAAGTATCGAGGGTACATTAGCACATTCGAGCTTTTCATCGATTTTACATAAAACACACTTTTGAGTGCTAGTTTCCCCACCGATCAAATTTTTGACGGCTGATAGTTCAAGACTTAGTACACTGATTAGCCAGTAAGTCCAATAAGGCTTTCGCTATGGAAGGTTCAATACCTTGTTCACCTATTCTGATGCAGTTTTTTTCTAAAGTACCTTTCACTATAAAGTCAGTGTTATAATGTGTCAATTCCTTAAATCTCCATTCATTGAGGGAGATTGTTTGGAAAATGAAGAATTTTAAGTGAATCTTTGAGCTGAATTAAGGCGAGATCCGTTGATAGAATCAATCGGATAATAGTTGCAGTATATCCTCCTTCCATAGGGGATGAATTCAATTCCGTTTTCGAATGAATAAGATATTCAAGTCGAAAGTTAGCCTAATTCAATAGCAAAATGGGACTAAAGAAAAAACAATTTAGTCCCACATTTGATATGGTGTGGAAAGAACAAAGGGCGTGCCTTTTGGGTACTTGGAGTTTTCATGCGCTTTGGGGGGAAAACCATGCACATAAGCGTGCGCCGCCATCGCCTGTCCCGGTGCCAGAACCCGGAGCCCGAGCCTGGGCATGGGTGCGGGTGCGGGTTAGACCCGATCTGGTTCTTTTTGGATCGGGCCACACAGGTGCAGATGGGTCGCAGGTCTTGGATGCGGATCCACCCGCTCCCTGATCCGGTGCGCGGTTGGAACAGTTCACAGAACTGTTGCAACGGTTCAGACAAAACAGTTCTAATGGTTCAACAAGAACCATCACAACTGCTCCCGCTTCCTCCAACAGATTTTTCATGAGCGCTATAAATAGCTCTCCTCTCCATCCTTTCTAAATATACAGAACATAGAGTTCCTTTTTACACCATCTCCAAACACAAAAACAAAGAAATTTGTCTGACCTGAAAGAAGGAACAGGAGATTCGTCCTTTCTAAATATACAGAACATAGAGTTCCTCTCTACACCATCTCCAAACACAGAAACAAAGAAATCCGTCTGATCTGAAAGAAGAAACAGGAGATTCAACAAATTTTGTAGAGAAATAGAATTGTTGTTTGAATCTGTTCCTTCTTAAGATATAAATTCTTCTCTCCCCCTCCTTTTTCTTACAGTGAATATTTCTCCATTTTAAGACAAATATTCTCCCTGAAATTTTTTAGTTATGTTATGTATTTCTTCTTAATAGTAAACCTTGGTTTTATTTGATTAATCAAAGCTGAGTGAAGCGCTGTTTTTTCTCGTGACTCTTTCACAAACCTTATCCGTCTTGTTCTGTCCATCTTCATTCTGCGCGTGAGAGAGAAGAGAGAGGAGAGAGAGAGAGAGAGAGAGAGAGAGAGAGCAGCGCCTTCGCCATCGTCCGTCGTTGCCGTAGCTGTTGCTCCTCCTTCGTCGCAGCAGGTCCTCTCCCTCCCCTCCCCTATCTTCTTCTTTCTTTTTCTTTCTCCTCTGATAAAGCGGATCAAACCCCTACCCCCCTCTCTTCCCCTTCCTCTAAATTCCTCCCTCTCTTCCTCTATCGCCACAACACCTCCTCTCTCCCCTTTCTTCAAATTCATTTCACTCTTTCTCTCGTCGTTGTCGGTCGATTACTCTTCAGTGGCAGCGGTATACTAGTATTAACTTATTATAATCATTTTCGTACATTCACATGTATAATAATATTCCAACGGACAATAATTATATTTGGAAGACTTAAAAATTGAAAAAAAAAAAAAAAAAGATTGAAAATTGGGGGAAAAAATCGACACGACAGATTACAGCTCAAAAAGAACGGTACTAAAACAATGCCGCAAGCAGCCGCCACTTAAGAAGCGCCGCCCTCGTCTCCGGCGATTCCGTCGGCGACCCAGTCGACACGATGGATTACAGGAACAAGCACGTCCTCGCTCCCATGGTCCGAGTGGTCCGTTCGTCCCCCCCCCACCCGACCCCCCGACATTTCTCTATTCAAGTCTCTCAATCTTGTGAACTTTTTTGTTGTTATTATTATTATTTTTTGTTTCAATTTAGGGCACTCTCCCGCTTAGGTTGCTCGCTGCCGAGTACGGCGCTGATACAATCTACGGCGAGGAGATCATCGATCACAAGATGCTCAAATGCGAGCGCCGAGTCAACGAGACTCTCGGCACCACCGATTTCGTCGAGAGAAGGAGCGGCAGCGTCGTCTTCAGGACTTGCCCCGAGGAGAAGGATCGGGTTGTTTTCCAGATGGGTACCTCCGATGCCGGCAGAGCCCTCACCGCTGCTCAACTCGTGTAAGTTGTCGTAGATCAAGGCTCCCGATTTCGTCTCTCTCTCCCTCTCCCTCTCCCTCCCTCTCTCTCTCTCTCTCTCTCTCTCTCTCTCTCTCTCTCTCTCTCTCACACACACACACACACACACACACAACACACACACACACACACAATTAGGGTTTCATGTGAATTTGTTGTTGGGATGACCTAAAGGACCATTTTCTTAAGAGTTTATTTTTTTTAAAAACAATGGGGTCTTGGACTCATGAAAGTTTAATTTTCACGTCATTGCATGAGTCAGTGTGGCTGAGTTAGAACAGTACTTAGAGTAATAGATTGAGCATATCGAGAATGTCTAGGTTCTTAAAAAAAAAAAAAAAAAAACCAGTGCCTTTTTGTTCATTTGCATGAAGTAAATGTGCAAAGAGATAGAGTAAACACAACAGAGAAGGTACACACTTGTCTAGGCATCCATATGAAAAACCCCACAATTTTGAATCATCAATTATTAGCCTTGCGAGCAAATTCTGGATTTCACACCTGCAACTTTATGCTACATTATATGAATGAAGATTTGAAATTTTTAACAAATCTAATTTTGCAAAAGATGAAAGATGTTTAGACAATAAAATTGCCAATGCTGGCATTAATCATTATGTCCATCTAATCGTTGAAAATCATGTAGTATCTAATGAAAATTTCAAATCTCAGGCTTTAAGCCATCCTTTTTTCATTTTGTTTATAATCAATACCTGGCATTTCTACTTGAGCCATTGACCTTCAACGATTTCTTCTGAACTCAGTCTTGTCTGAATATTTTTGGTCACACTTTTATGAATAATTGACATTGTTTCCTTTTCCAGTTGCAAAGATGTAGCAGCCATTGATATCAACATGGGTTGTCCAAGGTCATTTTCTCTCATTGGAGGAATGGGTGCTGCTTTACTCTCTAAACCAGAACTTATTCATGACATACTCTATATGTTACCTGAGAGCTGTTGTATCTGTAAAATACATTCTCATGTCATAAAGGTTTTTACCCTATTTGCTGACTACTATTATCTTTTTTCCCCAGATTTTGACTGCAATAAGAAGGAACTTGGACACACCAGTGACATGTAAAATCCGTCTTCTCAGTTCATCTCGGGATACAGTAGAACTAGCACAACAAATTGAAAAGACTGGAGTTTCTGCTCTAGCTGTTCATGGAAGGTACTCGTCTCTTTTACAATATTTATATCTGAAAAGGTAATTTGCAGTTAGGGCATACAATCACCGGACACTATATATGTTGAGTGGGACAACCATTTTCCAAGGAAAAGATGTCTCGCCTTGACACTATGCAGGCTATACTACATAAAAAAAGGGGGAAAAAATGAAAAGGAAGCATTTTTAATGCTCATGTTACTCTGTATTTACACTGTCAGTGTTAGTATATTTTTGCGACAGCCGACAGTTAAGTACTTCTTGCTCGAAAGCCAGATAAACTCATGTGACACTAGTATCATCTATTTAAAAGTCTTAATCTTAACTACCATATTTAGAAATTAGTTAACTTTGTATTCAAATTGGGGGGATGTAAACTATGTATGTATTCAGTTTTATGCACAGATGTACACTGATATATGCGTGCAGGTTATTAATTTGTGAGGGGTGATGTCCAGGGTCCTTTACCCCTCCTCTAATCTCGTATGCAAATGTTTCAGTTGAATGGCCTGATTGTATTTGTAATAATGTAGAAATTATCGACTTGTGTCCTTCCAAAAGGATTTGAGGCCCAATCCTTCCCACTCAAATACGAACATCTGACTTTCAAATACAAGATCCACTCCGTTGAAGTTGATCTATATTATTTCAAGTAACTATAAATCAAAATCAAGTGTTTTGAATACTTTTTGCACATGCATCAAGTAAGTGAAAAATGGACGGTCTAAATAGTGAGTTGGTTAGTTTAACGGTGTAAAATATTTGAAACCTAACAAAAATTGGTTTATAGGGGTTTTTAAATGTTTAGATCATAATCAGATGGCCGGATCGAGAATTTGTATGTCTAAAGATATAGATCTAATCAACTCACTACTTTCGGCCGTCCATTTTGCGCCGCTTAATGGATGGGCAAAATGTATTCAATACATTTGATTTTTAGTTTATAGATACTTGAAGTAATATAGATCAACTTCAATGGAGTGGATCTTGTATTTGAATGTCGGAGGGTTGTATTTGAGTGGAAGGATTCGAACTCAAATCCTTTTGGAAGGACATACAAATTCTCGATCCGGCCATTTGATTATGATCTAAACATTTAAAAATCCCTACAAACCAATTTTTGTTAGGTTTCAAATATTCTACACTGTTAAACTAACTAACTCATTATTTAGGCCGTCCATTTTTCTCCTACTTGATGCATATACAAACTGTAGAATCGTTGAGATAAGGACTAATTGCGGAATTATCTCTTGTAGGCAACTATAGATCTGAAATAACTCAAGTCAACACAAATCTAAAACTAGAAGGATTAGCGTTAAGTAAATAAACAAAATAAATAACTTGCATGTAAAGGAAAACAAATCTCAGAAATTGACAAACGCAAACAAAGAGATTTATCCTGGTTCGGTCCTTGTGACCTACATCCAGTCCCCAAGCCACCCGCTTGAGATTTTCCTTTAACCTTGATCTTGCCACCAAAATCAATACAACATGTACACCACTTGTCGAATCCCCTTCGCCAAATGTGTACACCTTCTCTTCCACCAAGAGAACACCTTTACCTTTGTACAACTGCCTCTACAACCAAGAAGCCTCCCGTGTATAATGGTCACCTTGTACAACTTGCCTCTTCAACCAAGAAGCCTCCTGTGTACAATGAACACTTTGAGAATTACAACTCTTTTCCTATAGCCTTGATACTGAATGTGTATGTGGATAAGGTACAGTACAGTAAACAAAAACTTCAGAGAATCTTCACAATGGAAATGTCTTTTGGTGAAGAACTGAAGTTTGGAAAACAGTTTTCAGGTTTTTCAGATTTTGGCTTTGGAAAACTGATAAAAACATTTGGTAAATGGCCTTTGGTATAACTTCCCTATTTATAGCTGAAGACTAGGGTTAGTTAGGGAGTTATTGGAGCAATTTGAATCAAAGAAACGTTGAGATTCGTTGCAAAAAAGACCAGATAACGAAAACTGTCCAACAGTCAGAAACTGTCTATAGTCGACTAGGGTTCTGAGTTAGTCGACTAGACTAGGCAAAATTTTAACTATTAGTCGACTAGATTTAGCTATTAGTCGACTAGGTAGGTGGACGTTGGATGAACAGTTTTCTGGTTAACTACCTCAAGTCGACTGCAACTGCTTTATAGTCGACTGGGTCAAGTATTAGTCGACTAGGGACCAAGGGATAGTCGACTAGAAAAATGTATTAGTCGACTTGGTTTACTGTTTGGTCGACTAATTCAGAAACAGAGAGTTGTGTTAGATTCTGGATACTTGACTAGTCGACTTGGGTTTGGATCAAGTCGACTATACATATGATTAGTCGACTATGTTGGAATGTAAGTCGACTAACAAGATATGATTTGTGTGTGCATGTCAAGGCTTTTTACATGCTACTTCATATTTACAATCCACATCATATCAACTCTCCTTGGCACATCTTGATCATGTAGGACTCTTGATTCGTCATGTGTTAGAGCTCCAAATGAATTTGATCTTCACAAACGTCTTCATCGAAATAAGTTCCAACACAAACAGTATTCAAAACACTTGATTTTTAGTTTATAGATACTTGAAATAATATGGATTAATTTCAACGAAGTGGATCTTGTATTCGAATGTCGGATGTTGGTATTTGAGTGGGAAGGATTGGGCCTCAAATCCTTTTGGAAGGACACAAGTCTCTCTCTCTCTCTCTATATATATATATATATATATATATATATATATATATATATATATAGAGAGAGAGAGAGAGAGAGGGTATAAATTTGTGTCATTTCAGAATGATTCGAGGCAGAATCATTCCGACTCAAATATAATCTTACGACATCCGAATGTAAGATCCATTACGTTGAAATTGATCTATATTATTTCAAGTAACTAGAAATAAAAAATCATATATTTTGAATACTTTTTGAACATTCATCAAGTACACGCAAAATTGATGGCCGAAAATAGCATATTGCTTTGATCTACGTTTTTGGACATACAAATTCTCGATATGACCATTTCATCATGATCTAAACACTTAAAAACTCTCTCACACCAATTTTGTTAGATTTCAAATATTCTACATTGTTAAACTAACCAAAAGCTGTTACAAAAAGGATATTCAGGAAAAAAGCTGTTCATCTAATAGGATATTGGGTAGGGAATGGATTCTAAAAATAATCCGATTTTTAATTAATCTAGCTAGCTATAGATCCTCAAAGATTCAAATTCAGAAAAGTTGACAACCTGAATGAAATTTTTGTAGTTATTTCACTTCATTCAATCTAAATATTTATTTTCTTTGTTAGTTCACATAATATTATTTTACAATGTTTATGCATGTCCAATATTTTGAAGAAATAGAAACAAAACAACCGTATTTGAGCAAGAAATATTTTCAATTTTTATTTGACTTTTTAACGAAAATTATTATATTTGGAGAAAAATATTACATTTGGATAGCTCAAAATCTGAATCTTAGGGATTATTCGTTTGCTCAGAAGAAACTCTAAAGTCCCCAAAATGACTCCTCTTCAGCCTCTTTGGTTGTTTGTTTCGCTTTGGAGAGAAATTTGGAAGATTTTAAAGGGGCATCAGGAAATTTTGCGTGAATTCTTTGTGAAGAATTGTATTCAGAGTAAAATAGATTGGAAGACACATAAAAAGTAGAGATGTATCATATCAAATTTTTATCTAGACTTTTTTTTTGAAAATCAAATTATTTAATTAGCAAGCAACAATTCTAAAATATAATTAGATGTTACTTCAAAGTGACATTTTCGTGTTAAAAACAGACATTAAATTCTAAAAGCATTTTAGATTTTTAAAAGCTTTGTTGCAAATGAGAGATCATGTGAGAGAGAAATAAAGAGAGAGAAAAAGAGATGAGTTTTGAATTTTGCGGTTGAGAAACTAGATTTTCTAGCTTCTTTAAAAAGTAAATTTAAAAAGCTGTTCATCCTGTGTCACATCGAATTCACCTCTCCACCTCTTCTTGATAAGAAGATTATCCAAAGCATCTTCAATGGATACTTTAGTAATCTTCTTTATATTGGGGAAATAATGTTTTATCACCCCTCTATCTTTCATCGTACATGTTTTATTCATCACAAAATCTGCCCCAATGATAGGTAGACCAAATGTGAGGGCAACATCCTCCACTGTTAACTCAATCTGTTTGCCCCCAATTCTAAAGGTCCTTGTATCCCTATCATACTGGTCTAAAATACGCAGTACAGTAACGTTTGATTTTAGACCCTTTTCAGCCCCAAATTCTTCATTGTAGAACGCCATGAAGATTGGGCCAAATGGGGTATTGTTCATCGCCTCTACGAAATCTGCCTGAATGTACTTTTTAAATTTCTTCATGAACTCGCACATAGGTTTCAGACTTGATCTCAGAGGACGAACCTTTATCTGTTGTTTACCTACATAGTAAGAAAAATTAAACAGTTCAGACCAATGATCATTTAAAAATTATAAGGGGGTAAAAGGCATATTTGTTTTTAATAAACTGTGACTTCGGTCGCAGTCATACAATGCAAACACAAACAACTTGCACCCGGACGACACTGCGACCAGTGTCGCATAAGACTACAGTGCAATCATACACTGTGACCAATGTTTTTAAAAAGCATATTTTTTTATATATTTTTTTTATAAATTGCGACCACGGTCGCAGTCATACATTGCAAACATAAACTTGGACCAGGGATGACACTGCGACCAAGGTCGCATAAGACTACAGTGCAATCAGAAACAACTCTGACCAGGGTCGACACTGCGACCAAGGTCGCAAAAGACTACTGTGCAATCAAAAACAGCTGCGACCACAAGACCGCACTGCGACCAAGGTCGCATAAGACTATAGTGCAATAAGAAAAACTGCTACCCGGGTCGACACTGCGACCAAGGTCGCATTAGACCACAGTGCAATCAGAAACAACTGCGACCCGGTTCGACACTGCGACCAAGGTCGCATAAGACTACAGTGCAATCAGAAACAACTGCGACCCAAGTATGATAAAACAAATGACGTTAAATACACTGCGACCTTGGTCGCAAGAGACGACAACTCATATTTAAACAATTGCGACCCCATGTCGTCAGTATGTAAGAAAAAAAAAGTTTCATATACTGTGACCAACGTTGCATTCGGCTACAAGGAAAGGTCCAAAAAAAAAATCCAAAGTCGCACAAATCTGAAACTATAATTTTATCAACTGCGACCGAGGTCGCATGCAGTGTATGCACATCACTTTTTCGAAAATACTGCGACATAGTAAAAATAGAAGGAAATAAAAAGAAATTTGAAAAAAATAGGACCTTTATCGTCGTGTTACTAAATTTATAAATTTAAAAATTTATTCGTCATCTAAAGTTTCAAAATCTCTTTCTTAATTGCGACCATGGTTTCAAGATTAAAAAAAAATAAAAAAATTGCGACCTCGGAAATAAATCTGAAAAAAATTTAAAACTATTAAAATACACAAACGCTAAAAATTTCTGAAAATATCATTTTTTGTAGTACCTTTTTCGACGGATGATTTCTTAGGCGCCATCAGTTGCAAATATATTTTTTAAAAAACGGATCAAATTTGTGAAAGAAAATAACTAATTGGATCAGAATCGCCGGTTGAAATTTTAGAGCTGTAAATTTTTTTGAAAGCCAACTTTTTTACATAAGGTAGAAAGTTGTGAGAGAGGGTATTTTCGGAAAATACAATGTTGAGGTGACTCACATTAAATTGGGCGGGATTTTTCAGGATTTTGTCCGCCAAAATTTATGACAGATATGGGGCGGTGATGTTGCCACGTCCGCCGGCTGAGAGAACTCTCTCAGCCTGCCGGCTGAGGTACAGTAACCCCTATATATATATATATATATATATATATATATATATATATATATATATATATATAGAAAGAGAGGAAAATGTATGTTAGATGTCATCTAAGAGAACTCTCTTTGATGGCGCTTCAAAACTCCAACCCTCTGATCACTTTTTCATGATCCGACCACACATTATGATATTCATATCCTAAAACATATACATATAAAAAAATCACGTTATTTGGAATTTGTTTGATCGTATATCAAATGATTAAAATTTAACGATTTTCAGAAATAAAACAAATGTAACTATTAGATCAGTGATCAAACAAACTTTTAAATCATGTGATTTTTTACAAGTATATATATTAGGACATGAAGATCATACTGTGCGGTGGGATCATTTAAAAATAATCGAGAGATTGGAGTTTTGAAGTATCATCTAAGAGAGTTCTCTTAGATGACATCTGAAATACATATTCCTCATATATACATATATACACATATATATTTTTAATTACAGTTATATCTAAATAAGACTAACTATTCTCTTATGGATATATATTATCTCTTTATAATTTATATTCATGAAGTTGTCCCTATGTTTTCAAGCTACACAGACTATTCTTCCTTTATACTACCTTTTGGTTTGCAGTTTGATACAAATATCTAAATGACTTGAAGAGTTTGTGTATAATAATTTTATAATTGAATTTTAGTATTTACATGTATAGGAATATATACATACACACATTTTCCTTGTTTTCTATGTCACTATGTATCCCGTATCCGTGTCATCTATAATATTTGTTTTCATGTCAAATTTCATAAACATGGTTAGACTGTATATTAGTTTATATTATTGGGTTTTCTGACACGGTTCACATAACCTTGAAGAGGACTTGTGTCCAAGCTCAGAAGCCAATTACTTATTCGGAAATTGTTGTTGAACGAAAAGACATGCCAAGTACAATGATGGATGGTGCCCTAATAGATGCTTTGTTTAGTTACTGAGATGTGTTTTTGTTCGACGTCAATTCATTGCTGCTAGTTTTTGTTTTTATTTGAATATTTGGATGTACGAAGTACATACTGCTGGCCTTTATATTGAATATTTGGATATAGCCTATGAGTTTTCCAGAAAGCAGCTATGAAAATCACTAGTTACTTCCAGACACACTCTATAACAAATGAGGGGAAAAAAGAGAATACTTATTTGTTGGAGCTTATGTTCTACCCGTGTTCTCAGAGAAGAAAAAGGATTATATTACACAAAAGGCATGGAATCTTAATGTCGTAAATTGCATTTCGTTAGTCAGAATTATTTCAGTTGATAGGTAGTAGTTCCACTTCTTTTTTTTTAATGTAAATGCAGAAAAGTTAAGGATAGGCCAAGGGATCCTGCAAAATGGAGTGAGCTTGCTGATGTTGTGGCATCATTATCGGTCCCTGTTATAGCTAATGGTGATATCTTTGAGTATGAAGCTTTTGAGCAGATCAAAAGCGCTACAGGTATCAATAATATTTACAGAACTGCTGTGTATGTCTTAATTTTTTTTCTTCTTTTCTTAGTCAAGTAGAGCATTATACTAAGGATATTACCATACTTGATGCCTGCTCAAGCAGCACAATCTCTCATCCTGTTCATCCAAGTGAAGGTTTGTCCTGAACTGTCAAACTATCTCTGCCGATTAATCAATTAACATGGAAAATTCTTTCTGTTAGAACTGGTTTTTTTTCTAACCACTAAAGGCCAATCTTATTCTAACCTATCTATCTAAGCCTTTTATGGACCTCTTCCCTTTAATCTTATTCCTATATATAGATTTTTCTACTTGGCCACAAACTGATTATGGACCTCTTCCTTTAATCTTATTCCTATATATAGATTTTTCTACTTGGCCACATACTGATGTTGGACATATCTATATTGATTCTTTGTTTTGTTGACCTACGGTGTCGGTCTAGTGCCTACAAGGTATAGTTGCTGCTTCTTATTGGTTTCCTCAGACTGAAGAAGCCTGTCTTTATTGGGAAGAATCTATTAATCTACATAGTATCCACAGTATAAGACTCCAATACCATCTTATGTACACAACTGGTAGATAACTGCAACATGCTGTTGTAAAAGCAAGAAGCACACAGGAATTGAGTTATGCGTGTAACAATAATATTTAGTCGAACCATCCACAAATTGCATTGATTACAGGTTATTTTTCATTTGACATCGTCATCTGAAAGAAGATTGATATTCAATTATAGTATTTTTCTATCATTAAAATACAAGATTGATATTCATTAAGGTACTTGATGCTTGTTTAAGTTCTCATGCCTCTGACATTGCTCAATTCCCTAAATTTCAAGCACGTGAATTGTTATATTATAGGCTTACAAAGAAATCCAGAGTTTCTTTTCAACCAGTGCTTACTTGTGACTCCCTATGCTGTCTTGAATCTTGATTTCCTAAACTTGCCCTCTATTAGTGCAACATCTAAGTTCCTTTAGTAATTGTCTTGAAATCTAACCATCCTAATTTTCTGTTTCTGGCCCATAGGTTCACCTGAAACTTGTTCCTTATTGCATGAACGACAACATATATTACTGCATCGCATTATCATGTCTGCAAAATTATTTGCTTTGCTAAGCGTTTATCTTGTTAGCTTTTAGTTTACATGGCACCAACACGTAATACTACCCAACATACACAAAGCAAGATTTTTCCCTCCGCTCTCTTTACTCGCTTAAAAGTCTTAACCTATGTTCCTGATCTGTATGCTAAATATGTGAGTGAAAGATGTAAAGTATAAACCTCCCAGCAGATTTTTTCACAGAAATCATAACTTAGCATAATAAATAGGAGGATCAAAGAATGCAGTTGATGCTTGGACATCCTTCATATGATATAAGAAAGAGAAAAAAGAGGAAAAACGTTAACATATACCCAGATACTGACAGGCACATGCATGTACGCTGCTATATTAGATACGTATTCTTTGATTTTCTGTGGTTTAAAGGCGCGTCTTAATTCTATGATTAGCTTATCCTGCCTAGACACCCATCCTCAACTAAGTTATCATCATAGGCATTTGAATATTATCTGTGACTTGTAAGCCTTCTCAATGAGAGGTGAATTTAGGCCATGCATTATTCATGACTTGGTAGTTGGTATTTTGTAGTGGTTAATTAATCGATAACCGCAATATTGATTTATTGACATGAATTGGTGCACCTTGTTTCTATATATTTTACGTATACTATATATATGCCATGCAGTACAGTATTTCTTTTTGAATCCTCATATTCTGGATTATTTTTCTTTCTTTTCTTATTTTCAAGTTCCTTTTTTTCCCAACTGTTAATGTTTCAGTAAACGATTTTTGAAAAAGGTAAAACAGAAAATGTGTAATTTTGGTCAGGTTCTAATCCAGAATCTAGAACTATCATGTTCCCTTGTGCAAGGGTGAATAAAAAGGTTAAGACCCAACATATATATGTAGAAGTGACTGACTGCTCAACAAGCTTAACTTCGTCAACCTATCTGGAATGTAGGTAACATTAGGGAAGGTTAGTTAACCAGTATAGTACATAATGGTGCATTAAAAATTACCATGCAGGCCATGCAAGCAAGCTGCTAAACAAGGGAATCTATTAGATCTCTTAGGAGTTCCTGCATCACTTGAAAACCTTATGCTGTCTAGGTGATAATAGGCTTTAATTGCAGGATTTTTATGCTTTGAGTTATGGTTCCAGAGCCTGGAAGATCTATTGAGGACACCGGGTATGCTTTTTCTTTGTTATAATCTTCCTTATGACATGTGGACAATATGCGCATAATTAAACACTTTGTCGGGACTTAATAAGAGAAAAAAATAATGTGAAGTATTGTCTTGGAAATCCTAAAGGAATGATGTCTAGTAGTATTATCATGCACACTTCCTCAGTAATAAGACAGTTTATGGTGATATGGTGTTTGGGGGGGGGGGGGGGGGGGGGGGGAATTGGGACTGACAATGAGAAGCAAACTTGGTTTGGACAACTGCAAGTAAGTTCTGCAAGTAAGGAATCATTGTTGCTATTGATATAGGGGATGCTAAGACTCAAGTGTAGAGGATATTTGGGGTGGCTGGCTAGTAGCATTACATCTGGTAGGTATTCACCTTCAAGAAGAATATAATAGTCCTTTTTATGTAGAGAAAACTGTGAGTTCTGCCATACCACCACACATACATTGGAAAGAGACATCCATATCTGCAAGGGCTTCATAAAAAAAAAAAAGAATCTGAATAAGGTTTCTGTAACTCGTGATATGAGACACCATCTAATCAATGGAATTTCTTTCTGAAGCATGATACTCCAGGACATAAGCCTCAAAAGTAAAAGAGAATAAGAAAGGTGTGGATTGTACCCAACAAGATTAAATTGGCTGCAAGGAAGGTGAAGAATGCTGGATGGGTGAAGGAGGAAAAAATGTAGCATTGTAAACTCAAAATGGTCGAATGATTAAAATGACTAAAAGAAGCACTGAAGTTTACTTGACGAATCTGACATGATATTATCATCTGAAACTTATTGTGACTTAAGGAGATTGGAGTGTTTGAGAACCGAGTATGTGCCAAGTTGATTAGCTGACCATTTGTACATTGGTTGTGTCAAAACTCAAAACTCACAAGGCATGATAAATCTCCTCTCGTAAATTATGTGAATGTTGATGGCTCATTCAATCCCTTAAACTATGTGGATGCCTGATAGGATTTGGTGGCAAACCTTTCTTAAAATTTATCTCAGGAAGAGATTTTGAGATTATATTTTCACATTTTAAAGATGCTTTGTTGATGGGGCCTGTGTGGTATTTCCAACTTAAAGAAAAGTATATCATAGGTGGATCTCACATGATAGGTCTCATACTGATAATCTAGAACTGTGATACCATGCTTGCACCCTGAAACATGAGGATAGAGTGAAGGGTGAATGATATTGAACATAAAGTTGTGCCTGATGTTTGTTTCTACAAATAAGCCAGCAGCACATCAACTTTTGTCAAACAGTTCCTCCCTTAAGTGGACACTCTCATATATGTAAGAGCAAGCAATGCCCTATCAACACCTGAGTAACATGTTATACCCATGAGGCATGCGATGCATGCTTCTCATGTTTACATATTGTGTTGCAATGCTATCTCTACTATTTACCTGCTTGCCTGCAGTACCATCTTTCGGACCTCTGTGAATGTGGTTTTCCTTGTGGTCTTTATAGTTTATATGCTGAAATTGATTCACTTTTTAGCAGTTATTTGTTTTAGCATTTGATTGATACAGAATGTGAAGGTGCATCCCCTAATAATATACTGTTATTTCATTTCAGGTGCACATCTGTGATGGTGGCTAGAGGTGCATTGTGGAATGCTTCAATTTCTGTGCAGAAGGCAAGTTATCTTGGGAGGATGTCAAGAGAGAGTATGTGCGAAAGGTTTTAATTCATGCCCTGTGTCTTCTTTCTAATCCTTTTGTTTTCTAATAATACTACCGATCATAAAATATCAGTAAGTAGGTTATTTGTTTCTCTAAGGTCAAGTCTGGAGACAGTATAGTTGGGAAAATGTGTTTGCTCCTAGTTTGTTTTGTTCTCTTCAGGGGAATTACTTGATGGTTTATGCTTCTTGAAGGTTTTCTGATTCAGAGCATCTTGTGGGACAATGCTATTAAAAGCACAAAACACACATTGAAGGAAATGAAATGCACTACTCGTGCCTTGAGCTTGCAGAAGGAAAGGCTATCAATAAATCTGAGACTACAGCAGATTTAGCGTAAGTTTAATTCGATTCATTTACCTTTCTAAGGAAGATTATCCAATCAATCCTTGGAACTTTTGCAACATAATTGCCATCTTCAGAATGTTCCAATGAACCTGTTAACATTAATGTTTGAGTAATTTGATACTTTTTTTTTTTTTTTTTTTTTGTATTTTGTGTTTCTAATTATGATAAGTTATTAATAATCATTGAGGTCTGCTTTACTTTATAGTGCTATTTGTTTCTCCACTCTGCACCATATTTCAGAAATATTGGAAGGTTAGTTGAGACAGCGTGAGATCATTCCTGCAGAGAAGGTATACTGTCTGATGCCATTTTACCTGCTAGTATTTTTGGCAAATATGTATGTTATTGTGAAGGTGGCTAGGATTGAGTTCTTTAACCAATTCAATAACATTAAATTATTGATAGCAAGCTGGGAAGGATGTGCAAATTTTCATCAAATTAAACTTATGATATAATAATAACTACCCATGCATATGAAACCAAGTATTGGACAGATGAGTTGTCTCCCTTTTTTGCCAGCAAAAATTGGCTCGGATCCCGAAAAGATGGGGAACAGGACTTCGTGAGCTGGCCCTTGGTTGGGCTCATATTTTGTGGGTCACTACAGCAGTGCTCAAAATAAAACCTTTGGGGGATGGCAGTGGAGGAAATATGAATAAAGGAAATGAGCATTTCCGAGGATCAATTAGGTTTTATGCAAATGAGTTCTGCCGTGGAAGCTGCTGAGTGATGAGAAAGCATGTAATATTGGGTCCTAGGAGATTATTAAATGTATTTTAGAAAAAAACTAAGTGCATTGTAGCTAGATTAATATGGTTAAGAACGTGTGGGCAGTCAATGTTAAATTCCTAGCATGAAACCAATTATTAGAGAGACAGATCCGTTCTTATCGGTATATGATACATCAGGGATTTGTTTTCAAGTCTTTTATCTCTTTGCACCAATTATTTATGAACTTACTTTGCATTATTCAAGATGAGGTTCATGGTGTATATTTTTTGACGAGATTCATTAATGAGACTAGAGAAAGCATAATTTCTGAAGTAGTAATGTGGAGAGAACTTTGGCGTCCAAAGAATTAAGATTATCAGGATGAAATTCAAGGATTGATTTTTCAGTATGATACAACATTTTCTGGTATTTGTGGCTTTGGCAGTTCAGGGCAGAATATTGATTTTTTTGTATCACCAGGTTATTAAAGAAGTTAAAATTGACCAAAAAGTTCTTATAAAATAGGAGAAATACATGGGAATGTTCGAGTGTTGACAAAATCTTGTATTGAAATATTTAATTGCAACAATAATTTCCAATATGGTATCCAGTTAAAGTTTTCTGTGATACAAGTCCCTAACGGATATTTGTAACATATATCAGTCCCTTAAAATTGAAATTTTGATATATGTCTGCCACAATGTGAGACCCACCTATTATGAATCCTCTTTGTTAATGCCGTCTTAGAAGCACAGAACACTCTCTTGATTGAGTTTTGTTATTGTTGTTGTTATCATTATTGTTCTACATGTTTCCCCTCTCCTTTAACCTTCTTTATTTAAGAACCCAACCTTTTCTCAATTGAGCAGTACATTGACAATAAGGAGATGCCACTTATATGATCCACCTTAGTAGTAAAAAAACAATTAGGCATTGTAGCTCATGTATTGATATCAAGGAGCTCATGTATTGATATCAGGGAGTTAACATGTTGATGATGATAACCAAAACAAGGACAAGTGACAGTTTGTTTAGTCATTGATCTACCAATTTTTTTGGGTGGATTTTAAATTTCTGCACAGTTTACTGTCAGCTGGGTTGACTGAGGTCTTTGTCACAGTTATGACAGCAGCACAGAAGGGAGTCACTCAATTTAGAAGTCAATTCTGGGATCTGTTTGAATGTTTGGACCATAGAAAACTTGCAAGTGGACTTGGCGATAGAATGTGGAGTTTTTCGTCCTGTTAATGTGTTAAAATTATTTGAAGTTTTTTAAAGCTATTATGGTTATAGGGGTGACACTGTCATGTCATTAAATAAAACTTTAAAT